>JBAMYA010100544.1:0-20500 GCA_037176975.1 Arrhamphus sclerolepis | reverse complement strand
ATTTATTTTCAATTACAAAAATGTTTTCCAATTCAGAACTTCTATTTATTTTCAGGTTCAGTCCTTTTGCCCTGATTGATTGACTCACAAGACTGAGAACCTTTCTCAATCACATTGCCTGTAGAGAATGTAGGTACTGCAAGATATGTGAATAAATACTTGAAAACCAGACATGGTGAAAAACTGACTCACTTGATGAAGTTAGTTCATTTAACAAGCGGTTTAGGCCGCACTTGGTACCAATTACAGCATGAAGCAATAATCATTGCCAGATTTCCACTTCCACATACGGTTATTGAACACAGCATAAGAACTGCAGAAGACACGTACAGTCTGTGGAAAAATGATATGAAGTTCATAAGAACAACATAAAATTAATAACTGAGGAAAAAACAAGAGCTTCTGAAAAGTCAATATTTTATTCAAAAGAATTTAAGAGCTGAACCTAAATCATAATCAAACTGAAAAACAAAAATCATATTTAATTTATATTGTTGTTATTTCTAATTCCATTTCTTCTGTGGGTAGGTACAAATCACACACACACATATATGTAGACACACACACACATATTATATATCTCAAAACTAAATTATCTAAATTTAGGTCCATAGTTTGCACCGTAACATTGGTGCATCGGGTTATATTCATGTCATAGCATCAGAGAAATTACTCTGGGGTATAATTATTTTGTTAATTGATTAATCTACCAATTATTGCCTTGAATAATTGAATCCTGATTTAATTAAAAATTACTGATGAAAAAATATGTTTACGCCAAAAAAATAACTTTTTGTCTTGTGCAATACTCCTCTCTATACAACTTAGTACAGGTCTTGCTGGTTTAGTTAAATACATAATATATAGAGAGTCTACTTGATAAGATATTACTTGACTTTTTGTTGTGAAGAAATAAGGGATTGATTTTACTACCATCTGTGACTGTTGGCTTGGCTCCAAAAATCTCAATACTTTATACTCCACGGTGATCCATCGCAATTTTAGTTAATCAACATTAGGTAAATCTGCCATGTTCACCAAATTTGAGTCAATTTTGTTGGACAAACACAATTGCAGGTTAATTTAAAACCTAACATAGCAGACAGAAATACACTGTGTCTCTTTTCCTCTTAGTTTCAGTATTCATCAGTGTGGACAGGCATGTGTCTTTAGCTCGGTGCACTGGTGAAAGGCCCAACACAGAAATCATTTGTTCTGTTATGCTAGCTTCCTCAGTATTTCTTTTTGCACTTTCCTCTGAGGTATTGTCAGTGTCTAATTGTGCCATTTCTTAGTTAGTGCACAGAAGGTATACTGTATGTGTTTAAACATGCACACGAGTCTCCATTCTGCAGTGCTGCGAGTTCAGCATCACACCAGCTCAAGAACACCATCTTTTCTACAAAGTGTGAAGTGCTTTGCACAGGTTGCGTGATATTCACATTCAATAGTCAGCAGGTCAGAAACTAAAACATACTGGCAAAAGGTTGCAGACTGGAAGCTCGGTGGTCTGATGCTTGCATTCTGCAATTTGTGTGTCCTTCTAAAGGACAATGTATTTCACCTGGTCCTTGAAGAATTCACCAGTGTGTGTGTATGTGTATGAGAAAAAAAAAATGCAATGTTTAGAGGAAATATTGTATAGAATATGTGTCAATAGGTGAATCTGGCTAGAGATATAAAAATATTGCACCGAACCAAGGTGTCCTCTGAGCTGTGCAAACAAGATTTGTCTCCATGAGCACCCGGCTGTGACACGAGTGCTCGGTGACCATCTACAGCGTGTAGCAGAAGTCATTGCTCTATATCACTTTAAGGTAGGATGTACTTCAGTTCATTTTTATCTGGCTTTTATCAGCACGGGAAAATTCCCATCCGTAAACATAAAGTATTTAACTGTGGAGGTTTGACAGAGATTTGTTCAGAAATTAACGTCACTCTCACATTAAAAAGATAAGTTGAAAATGTTTGCATACCTCTCAATTATACATCTTAAAAAGAAAGCATTTCAGAGGTTTGCCAGCTGACAAAGAAAATTGTAAATTTTCGGAATAGAGCTGACATCAGCACTAATGTAAACACTAGAACAGTTGAACATATTCATTTGTAAGTACTTCCACTTAACATGCATAGCTGAGGTGAGAAGTATAAAATTATAGGGTAATTGAGTATCTACCTGAATGAACGTGTCAATGACTATGAGCACTGAAGATATTTTGAAAGCTTTTGACATATGTTTCGATGTACTATTAATGTTTTTTTTTGTTTGTTTGTTTTGTTTTTTAAATTAATGAATGAAATGATTTACTGAAGGAAGAAGTGCCTCCCAGCTGCCAGTCAAAGTGTACAATTAGTTTTACTGAACTGAAGCTAGCTAACATTATTACTGAGAGGGTCGTGGCAGAGCCAGCAAAGAAAGAGAAGGGGGGTTTTATCAGACGAGGCAAGAAAGAGAACAATCAAGCAAGATTCCGTACACAAGTCAATATTGGGCCCACGTACACTCGCTCGAAGCCTGTGCATTCACAGGGAACTGAATCAGTATTGATATATTCATGACAAAATAAGCATGTTAGAAGCAGAGGCCATGAACTAACCTCTATTTGTGTCCATTCACAATACTTTGGGTGATAGGCGTAGGCTACTAATATAAGAAATGTACCTGTCCAAATATGTCATTTTTTGCAAACAATTAAAAACACAAACACGTATTCCGCTGTAACTCAAAACTGATTTGATTCATATTCTTCTGGTCCCTAATCAAAGACTTACCATCTAATAATGGCCCTACAGTGTTTCAGTGATCCTTTAAAGTGAAACAGGCAATAATCATCAATGAACAGTTGTGTTCTCACCATCCTCTCGAGACTTCTGAATGAAAGCATCGACACCACTCTCTCCATAGTTCCCCTCCGACGCCACAGTGGACACATAGTTCCAGTGCATAGCCTTGACAATGTCCACCATTGCCTGGGCCTGATATGTATCTGGAGGTACCACACGGGAGAAAAAGTCGTAGCGGGTGTTGTCACTGAGCTCAGGAGCTGTGGAGGCGTAGCTCACCTGGGGTATCTGCACACAGAGACAGATTGATAAGATTATAAGCTTAAATTAGCTTTTACTGGGTTTGTGGAAATGAATCGATAAATATTTAAACAAAGCACGTTTATTTGTGAGCCTCTTTTCAACAAAAAGAGATGAAAGCTTTTAACAAGACACGAAGCCGCAAAAAAAAAAAAAAAAACTTAAACAAACGAAAGGTAAGATATTAGAACATTCAGTAGCACAACAACAATGACACTGAAGTAGTGCATGAGAAAGATGAGCAACATATTCTGGCTGTAAGCCATTCGGAACAACAGCAGAGGTTTAACTAAGAAAAGGGTCGTTTACAGAGGACCTTTTATTTCAGATACATTTTTTAAGAAAATGGCCATCACATTAAACTAGTTTCAAAAGCTTAAAAAAAGTGTTTCTAACATTCAAATTGTGTGCACATTCCAGGTTTTTACATGCACAACTTCACACAATGTTCATTGTATGCATTTAGGGATATTTTGTAAATTTCTTGGTGTGGTTAAATGGGTTGACACAACATGGAAAAGATAAAGATTTCAGAACAAAACATGCTGCCAACCAAGAAGACCATTGAACAGGAGGGCAGAGTCATCATGAAGACCAGCCATGATCTCTACACTCAATGAGCTTTACCTATTTCAACAACTTAAAATTGCAGCTCTTGCTAACAATGGCTTTGTATCCCATCCCACCAAGCCTCAGATGGCATTTTGGCTTCATATCCACATTGGCTCCTTGTCATCCACAACTATGCCAATGTTTACGGCTTGGCTGTCGCTGTTCAGCATTAACAGAGCAGTCACTTAATTGTTGATCTTTGGTTCCAAAATGAGACTGACTTTTCCTTATTTGAGACAAGGACGAATTATCTGCAGATTTCAACAACAACAATCCAACAAATGACCTCTTTTTATGACTCAAAATAGAGACAGTGATCCAGTGAACCCCTCTTTTATAGTGCTGAACATTTCTGCCCCCTTATTTTACAGCAGGGCTGCCCAGTTCACCAGCTGAGATGATGAGCATGCCACACATCTGAGCAGTGGTCACTTACTTAAACAGATTTAAGATCTGCATCAACGGTATTTTAGCAACACATGTTTTCAGCTCAACAAAAAGTGCTTTTTCAGCTGTAGCTTTTAGGATTAACATGCACACATGTATGCTTTTTAAGTATTTTTTTACACTGTGGTTACCTTAGTTACTCAGGTGGGTGATACACAAAATAACTGTCTTTATCCCTACCATAGACTCAAAGCAAAACAGACAGGAAGAAGGTAGGTGCCCTTGAGCAAAATGGAAAGAATATGTACAGCAGGGAATTTCCATTGCCCCTCTGTTCCATCGCAGGACGTAGTAACAGTGACGGAAAGAAGGGAATACAAGCTCTGTGTGCAAAGGTGAGCCGACGTAGCACGACACACTGCTCTTACCAGCAATGCTCCTGTCAATCATGATTCTGAAAAGCCAGTATGCTGCATGTGATCACATACTGATGCAGCACTGACCAACCTCCGTTCAGTCTTTGCACATCAAATTACAGGACAACAAACACACAACAGGTATATGCACATCAGTCTACATCAATGTCCATTAAAAATGTGTTTATGATGGTAAATTGCAATTATTGAACGTTTTGGGAAAAACAAAACTATGCTGATCATAGAAGAAATAAAAACGTGTAAAACCGTCCCTAAGTCAGTGCATGAGAACAATATTCTTCAGTTTTGAAATGTTCCTCAGATAATAAAAGCAGTTTTTGCTCAGTTCCCTTAAATTCCTCTCCTCATTTTTTCTGATGCTCAACTGGACAGAGGAGCTCAAGGACCCAAGGTGTTATTTGATATAAAAAAATAATTTTCTTGTCAGGGGCGATGTTTAGGGTCTCAGTTTTAGAGAAGATTAGTTAAATATAATTATTGATTAACCACTTTTTGATGGCAGCCAAATGGTCAAGCACGTTGGCTAACACACCAATCTGACTAATGAAAGGAACACTAAAGCTGAACATGATCTGCACAACTGTGGTAAGATACATAATTAAAAAAGACTTATGAGCCACGCAAGGGGGTACATATATAATGAAAACAAGATTGGGCCTAGCACTGAGCCATGAGGAACGCCACTAGAGAGCTTTTTTGACTAAAGTTGTTGACACTGAAGGTTCTGCCAGCAAAATAAGAGGTACTTAAACCCAATACTGATCAGAGTCAGCAGTCATCAGAATGTCATTAGACTTTGAAAAGAGCAGCCTCAGGTAAATGTATTTTTTGAAAGCCAAGTAGAAGTAATAATTTCAACAGATCTTTATGCAACTTGTAACATTTTTGTCATTGCAGTAGCTTATTCTTTTTCACACCTCACTTCAATTTCTAGATTTAGTTTGTTTTTTTCTTTTTGTTTTTTTCCCATAATATTTCTCCCATATTTAATGTCAGAAAAAGACAAACAGATGAATGCATAGACACTACCCTGCAAAAAGAGCTACACAAGCCAGCACTGCACCACATAAGATGATCGGAAGCCACAAATGTGTAAACATGTTTTAAAAGAACAGAAAAGGAAAAAAATATATACACCTTTTCTTTACACTAATCTTTGTCTATAAAGGAAGAATGTGTGGGAAAGATTCATGCACGACACACATTCAGCTCATTAATGGTTGAGTAGAGGACTGTGTGCATCCACTTTTGGCCAGAAATGGAAGTGGAAATCAGACCTGTGCAAGTGCATTCAATTCCATATAACTGTGATTTATGAAGTAGAACCACACATGCAACTGGGTTTATAAAGCTGGCACAAAGAATAGATGTGCACATTTTTGGATTTGTGTATGTATACCGTTTTGTACACAGCACCACACACAATTTTATGCATCAATGTCTCGAGGTTTGTTCAGATTATATTGACACAAGCTATCCAGGGAGACCTGCTGAAAAATGGGATAACACATGCAGGGCATTAGGCATAGCTTCAGGTCTCATGCATCTCTATATTTAGTTTACCTTTGAAATTAACTAAAGTGCATTATTTGAAGTACATTTTTCTTCAGAAACTACAATCATAAACAAATAAGTAGTCCGTGTTCCCCCACCTGGCATGCAACTTTCTCAGCTATGACACGCAGCATGTGCTCTGTTGACAACTCAGCAGAGAGCACAGCTGTTTAATTGTTGTGACTACTATCAGGTACAGAGTGGGGGGCAAAAAAAAAAAAAAAAATTGCGGTATTTCTGTCACATCACACCTGTCTGACAATATGAGTTACTGTGTAAGTGACAAGTTAGTTTTTGCAAACTAAAGTGTCAAAATTTTTCTTCCTGGCTGAAATATTTCACAATTTCTACTTATCTGACTGAGTTGTTTTCATTTAGTGCAGTGGGAAAAAAATCATCAGTGTCACAGGACTTCATTTTAGTGCAGTTCCAATTCTAGTGACACATTGTAACTGTAAGGAGAAAGTCTTCCGACAGCACCCACCTGTGCTTGTTAATGGTTTGAGTGTCACTCTTCTATAATTAATTGTTTACTGCATAAAAGGACAATCCATTACATTAATTTGTGAGGGGATGTATAGACATTTATCTGAACAGTTCCATTCATTAGTCTGGACTGTTTGCTCAAATTGATCTCACTTAGAAATCTGCTTTTCCTAATTTAGATTTGATTATTGATAGAGACATTTAACTTCCCGGAAGTCTGATGACTCCTGAGGGAAATATGATGCTACATAGCAACTAAGCATCTGTGGGCTACTGGTTGAGGACTTGGACTGGTGACTGAAGGGTCGCTGGTTCAACTCCCAACTAGTACCAATGATGTAGGAATGTGGGGGAGCACCAGCACAGTGCTTTCTCACATCCACACCTCATGGATGAGGTGCACCTGAAACCCCTGACTACTTCCCGGGCCCTGCACCAGGGTAGCCCACTGGTCTGGATATAGTACCCTAGATGGGTTAAATTTACCCCTGTGGTATATGAAATAAATAAATGAATTCAACAGGAGAATGATTCATCCACATTAGGAAAAAATAATCATATATATATATTGAATGACCAAATATCAACAAATGTTGTTATGATCAGGGTTGACAAAAAAAAAATGACATTATGACTTAAAAACAGTCGCTTAATCAAATTATTAAACCCCTGACTTGGTAATAACTGAATGATGAACCTGAGGCTTCAAACCCACAATGGTAAATAACATTGGTGTGGTGCTATCTAGTATATGCCATCTATTATTCGGATGTGAGGAAACAAAGAGTGATGCAAGACCTCGGGCTTTACGCTGGCCCACAGATTTGCAGGTGATTAGACAGCGGTTTATCATGAAAAACAGGGAACAAGCAAGCTTGCATACATGGATTTAAGCAAAGGGAGTAAAGTTTAAAAATATTTGCAAATGGTGAATGTTGAAAGCGTGCTCACTGGGAACATTAGGTTTAATAAGCAAATATAACCGCACTTTGGATTCTAAAGTGTTCTGGGGAGGAAGGAGATGGATGTGACTCAGCTAATATGCAAGGTTTGCAAAATCAAAGTCAAGTACCTCAGGACACTTCAAAAGCACACGCTCATATAGTACTGGCATCATCCAAGGATGGGAAAAAAAAAAAAAAGCAAAAAGCCCTTCTGCTGACCCGCACACATTGCGTAACTCTATCTAACTCTACATCTATTTAAATGTTGGCAACCCTATCATCAGTCTCTTCTTCATGAGGACATAGCCAGGGTTGATGTGGAACAGATTCTGGCTTGATGTCTCTGAGTCTCTCTCAGTCCGTGTCTTAACAGTTTTGAGGAGAGAATTCTAATAATTAGATAAGCATATTTTGTCACATTGATTATGTGATCCAAACTATAGTAACACTACTTATTTAGAGCTGTGCTGGTGAAAGCTCTTTGCTATCTGTATAGAAATAGCAATGCATGGAGCCAGTTTTAGATAACATCCAGAAATTGCTTTAGAATAAAATATGACAAAATGCCTCCCCAGGTTCCTTCACAGAACAGCTGATATCTTGTAACACATTAGCACTAAAAACATTCTCAGAATCATGGGGAAATAGTATAAACTGCCAGACTATCGTCTTTAGACAAGTGTAAATGTAAAAAATGAGTCATGAGGTCTTCTTTTGCACTCCATGAGCAGTGGCCTCTGGCACTGTTTTCACTCTGTGTCAGAGAAAGCAAGGCTCGCAGTGCCAAAAGCTCTTCACTCTCGCACAGCAGGAGATTTGTGTTTTGGCTGGAGCACAGCAAAGGCTGCACAAGTATCAGTGAGTAAAACAACAGCACTTTTATTTTATTCAGGCTGAACTAAAACCTGCAATTTTCTGCTTCGGCTTCTTCTTCATGGAGGTTGAATTTATTTTACAACACCTTAAAACATCAAATTGATGTTTAACTATATATTGACTGATTACTGAGGGTCAAGAATCTGGAATTAAAACCATTGACCATACTTTTATTTCATGTATATCAAAATATGTGCAAAATGAGCATAATTATTCATCATAACAAAGCTCCTTGATACAAAGTAAGTCGCAGAGACCGAGACGGCTGGAAACAACAAGAGGCCAGTGAAATTTCGCATTGAGGCGTCTGGGTAAACTCTAAGCAAAATCAACCATTTCACTCTCTTGGTTTTCTCCTTAATTGCTATCAGTTGCTGTTGACACTGAGGGGAGATTAGACTTTCACTTTGTTACTGTCAGGGTAAGCGGAGCAGCAAATAGCTGAAGCTCCTGAATAGAAAACCAATTTCTGTATAATGACATAACAAAACATATTCTCACTTCTGTGGGAATGAACAACAATTTACCCCTAAACACAGTAGTGATATATCTGGCTCTGATTCAGACTGATGCATCATTACAAAAAGGAGGCAGTGTATTAGAGGGTTATTTCATCATCTCCATTATATTCTTGCAATTTCAACACAAGAGGCATATTACTTATTCTGCCGGGTGTGCATTTTGATACAGTGTATTGTCTGAATGGGCTCAGATGAGTTTAAAAAGCAAACTTGGACTCCAGATAATGATGCCTAATTTCATGGCAGCCCTGCACTGTGGCCACACTGTCCACCATTCAGCCCCAAGAGACAGGCAATAAAAACTCTGAGCATGTTTTAGACCTTTTCAATCTCTTCAGACTGACCTTTAATATTTTGACACGCGACTGAATTGAGAAGAAAAGGTAAAACCAATAACATTGAGCTCATCCTGCTTTGTCTTCCGCAGACTGACATCCCTGTGCTTCAGTCATGCAAATCACTCTGGGAATCAGGGTCTCTTCACTTAAACTCTGCTCAAGTGATGGCAACTCTTGAGACGAGATTCTGCTGGTGTGACCATGAACAGCAATGCCAAAACTAATATTGTAAAATCAAATTAGATTTACTAACATCAGCATGCTCAAATTAACATTTTTCTTTCTTTTGGCAGTACAGAAACGGTGTTTGGTGAAATCATGTTATGACTTTAAATGGTTCTTAAAGTCTAAGTGAAACAAAGTTAGAGATGTCCATGTAATATGTTATATATTAGACAAGTAATGTCATAAATAGAACTACTACAATGCATTTAGCCTCAGTTAAGCCAACCATGCAGTGTGACTGATGACCGCCCTTGATCCACGAATTTGCACACTAGAAATAGACCACGGAACAAGTTAACAATATTGAAAGACCAAAAGTTGCATCACAGATGTTGGATGACTACATACTAACCCAGAGATCCCAAGTTACAGAAATAGGAGGACGTTTGGTTTTGTGCAGAGCCCCAGTGACAGAAGCTTGATGATTAATGTCAACTGTTGCCTTATTTTTCACCTGGTAGTCTAAAAAGTTTCAGAGACAGTTGGGTTTAATAGACATAGAGCTGCCAGAGTTTGTCATTAGCCTGATTGACTCTGACCTGATAGCATGCTTCTCAAACCTATACTTCAGCTGCACTCTCAGCAGGAGACACCCAGAGTATAGAAGAGCAAGTTGTACAATTTAATAATGTTAATTTTGTCCACAGCTGTAATAATAATTTAGCTCTGTCAAAATAATCTCTGTTTGGTCAAGGCTACACAGACTACAGACCATGTTTCAAAATGTGTATTCCATAGTTGTCGCATATGTGGTGATAAAAGAAATAGCTGATACAAAAGTGACAGGATGTCACTAGGTCAAGTATGACATTTATGATATTTGAGTTGTTGAAAACTGAATATGTGCTCCTTTGTGGCCCCCATTCATAGTAGCTGTTAGCTCAGCATCGGAGTTCCTCCCTGGTTCTCCAGACTGAGAGCGCTGTGACAGCTGTCAGCTGCAGGTGAGACACTAATTACTCACATGTACCTCACACAATCACATTTCAAATAAAGCCATATCCCTTTATGCTTGTCTGAGATCTGTCAGTCACTGTTTTCAGTGGACAAGCCATCAGTAGAGAATACTTTCAACTTTCTTATGATTTTGCAGCCTGATTTTATATCCTTTTTGTTTTTTGTTTAATCATTCATTTTTGGTCAGGTGATAAAACACATTTTTCTGCTACGTGACAAATGCAAAATCCATAGTAATTTCTGATTTACTTGGACCTTAAAATTTCAAGCAACAAAATCAAATGCAAAAGGTGAGCCCAAGTACCACACACGATCAGCCCTGATGGCTTCCTTGCTGGTGTGTGTGGGTGACTGGGTGCGGGCTTGAGAACAGATGTGTGTTTTCTAAAGACTTTCCGCTTATTGACTTTTCTGTGCTGCTTGTACTTTGCATGCTCAGATTAGCTTCACAAACTGTCATTTTGTGTAGAATTGATGAGACAAATGACCGTTCTTCATACTGAGCAGAGCATTTTCCTTGACCTTAAACTGTATCAAAAATACTAAATAGGGAAATGTTTCTGCCTATGGCCCACAAACCTTTTATTTATTTTTTCCAACCTAATCACTGTGTTTCAACATGTAAACATGTAACATGTAAAATGTTATTTAAAGTACCTTCATGAGCTGCATAATCAAGTACAAGAAAGATAAAGTTAATTAACTCTGACAATACTGTCTCCTAAATCAAGTTGTCATGATGCAGTAACATTTTATACTGCTAATTTCAGCCTGTAAGCAAATTTTGTTTCGATTAGTAATGGTGAATCAGTACAGAGCAAACATCATTTATTCATAAGCTTAAAATGTTTACTCTTTACATATGTAAAACAGTTAATTTAGGGCTGCTACTATAAACACGTTAATTATGATTAATTACAAAAAAATTAACGCATTTTAAAAAAATAACGTATTTAATAGCAGTTTGCGTTCCAAACACTGCTGAACTTTTCAGTGCATAATTTTTCCTGGTACACTGATTGGAGGAGGAATCAGGTGGAAGTGCATTGCTAGGAATGATGACAGGCAAATTTAATTTTAAAATACTATGTGATGGAAGCCTTGATAAAAGCGTGGTTTTGTGAAATTTGTGCAAAAAAGAGTTTGCATACCACTGAAGCACTTCAACCCTACAGTACCATCGAAATGCAAAGCATGTTGCAGTGAGCACAGAACCCGCCCCAATTGTTGTGCTGTGTTCCTTTTCTTCTGGGAAGTTGAGATGTCTGACTTCCAAGTGGGAAATTTCAACTGGAACACCCCGTGAAGTTGGAATTCCAAGTCAGAAAATTGGAGAATCCTCATCAACCTTGAGTTGACAATCGAAGATGGCTGCCTTGGGTGTAGGGTCAGGGTTAGCGCTAGCCATCCCGGTCTGAGTATGAATAACAGGTGTCGGCACCAGAAACTCGAGCACATGGCTGGGTTTGGGTTAGTATTCTGTGCAAATACCAAATATTATGCAATTACAATGCGATTAATCAAAACTAATGCATTACAAAGCCTAAATGGTACCCTTTTTTGGTCCTTTCACATATTTAGAAGTTTAGATTTAAATTGTATATATGGTAATATAGTAATTAAACATTCTACTGTCCTGACTTTGTGACACCAAGACATCACTCATTAACAAAGAAAGATCTGCAATGCTGGCATTATGAAGGGTTATTTTTTTTTCCTACTGTGTGTTTGGGATTTATTGTGCGAGTCAGTAAGCAGCCACTGCATTTGCAGAAATCATGCATACAACAACCATCGTCTATGGCAAAAGAAAACGCGCAGGACCTTACGAAGCTTTCTCAGAATTAATTTTGAAAGATTTTCAACTCTTAACTTGAGCAGAGTTAAATTTCAAAAAGGTATGTTCTTTATCCAGCTCTTAATAATAGATAATGTATTGCTGAGAATCAAATCAATAACCCACATTTGAACATAATATGATGGTAGTATTGACCTAACCCATTTTCAACTGTTGGGAGTCTGTGCAAATTGTAAAGTGTAACACATGGCTCTTCTTTGGCTTGGACCTGGTCTGATGCCTAACCAGAGACACCAGTTAATCTTGACCCACATTTGGAGGATTACGGCATACATTAGCTACTTCAGTTAATAATGCTTTTACACACACACACACACACACACACACACACACACACGTATATATATATATATATATACATACATACATACATACATACATACATACACACACACACACATATATACACACACACACACACACACACACATATATATATACATACATACATACATACATACATACATACATATGTAGACACACATATGCATATATGTATATATTTATACACGCACACACACACTGTGTTTGCTTGCATACATACAGTATATACATATTACTTCAGTCCTTATATTTCTCAAGTCATGTAATGATAATAGAAATACAGGTATTGAACGGAAATAAATGCTGGGTATTCCTCTCGCCTGAGGTTCCTTAATTTTCTGATGATCAGTTCGACATGCATTACCAGATCTCTCTATAATCCTACAGTGGTTTACATACTCAAAGTATCCATACACCAATGATTATTTTGTATTCTATTCTTTATGTTCACATTTCTTGGGAAAACATTGGTTCTCTCGGGTCCCTTTTCACATCAATGATGCTTCAAGTTTCTTTTCTTTTTTCCCTTTTCTTTTCCCTTCTCTGTGCTAAACTTAGTTGCTCCATCTGTTAAAGACCTTCTGACATAGAATGTGAGGAATCGACTGCCTGCTATCTGGGTCTTTGCCCTCCTCTCTGCATGTACCAAAGAAGGCAACTCTAGTGACCCTTAATTCAAGCTGCTGAAAATGTGATCGAGTTCATCGACTACACATTAGAGGACTAACTGCTGTTTTATCCAATCAAAACCAAAAACATCAAAATCTCTGAGTATTATCAAGAGCATCTGACAAAAAAAAAAAGAAAAAACCCTACAGCAACATTTCTAGCTGTCCTTGGTGCTGTAAGGCTTTCTGGGAATAAAAGGATGAGACTATCTTCAATCTGACCACTGAGGATGTCACTAGAGCACTGTTTCTGTCAGCTCAGTCTGTGACAGCTAGTCCTTATTCAGTCTTCCAGATCCATCACTGAGAGCATCCTTACACCATCCATCACAGGATAATATGGCACTGCCTCACGTTAATCTTAAAGAAGCGTGTCACTCAAACCGCTGAGAGGGTTGTAGAGTATTAACTGCACTGCAGCTGCACATACATCCAAACAATATCAGAGTGGAGAATAAGGTTGGGATGATTTCCTTCCTTAACAACTGAGGCGGTCACCCTTTTGACTCATTCGGTATGCTTACTCCACCTGGCATTATGTCACTTCATATAGACAAACATGTCATTATGTTTAAACATGATGTTTATTCTAAAGGAAAATATTAGTTTGATGTTGATTTGACATGTTTCCCTATTGGTTGATTAATTGAGAGAAATGTTAGAGGTAGTGAAACGCCATCACACTCTGAGACAGACGCCGCTTGATATCAGTCCCAGCCTGTCTTTGGTCGCAAGATGGTTCTCTCTCATATCTTTGTTCCTGTCTCACTGTGAGATCTACAACCACAGTTTTTGAGACTAATATTATTAATATTATTGATATACTAAATAACATTAAAAGCATATGACTTCTGCCCTGAGACCAGGAGGAATTCATCTAACCTCAGACAAAATTGTGGGAAACAATGCTTTCTGCCCTGGGACCAGATGAGAATAAACAGCCATGAGCACAATCCTACAAAACAACTTCTGCCCTGAGAAAAGAAAAATGTGATTTCTGCCCAGAGACCAGAGGAGACAGTTCACTCCTTTTTGTCCAACGACGTTATTTTTTCAATACTAATTGTAAAGCTTAATGCAGTGTACATTAACAAGCTTTCTAGCTCACTTGATTAGCCTGACTAGCTATTTTAGCTAGCCCATATTGTGTTAATATGTATGGACACATAATGTTGACAGCAAAAATAAATAAATAATAAATAAAAAAAATCATAGCTGCCTGTTATCACTGAACCTGTGACATGTATATTGCTCAGCTTTTTGTTTTTACAAACTTACTTAAAAATAATTACCAGTTGCTCTTGGCTGCGCAGGGTGGGAATTTTCAGCAAGCACAGCTGAAGTTGTCAATATATGAAATTGAAAATGTGGCATGTTGTTGAGATAGAAAACGGTGGCCTGCATTTGCAATTCTCTCCTCTCTTGCCATCGGTTGTCAGATTGAACCAATCGCAAACATTTCTGCCCTCAGGACAACTTTGAGTAAAGAAAATTCCCACCTGTGGATCGGTCAAGAGAAGTATATAATAGTCAGATAAAATATAATTTAAAACATCCACATTCTGAGTCACCTGATTCAATGTCATTTAAAATAGCTTTAAACTCCTCTAATGAGATTCAGGTAACTTTGCAGTCGATTCCAAGCAGAGGGTGCAGCATACTTGAATTTTTTCCAAATTCAGTACAGGCTTTTGGAACAAATAAGTAAATGTCCCAAGAGCGAAGACGATAATTTCTCATACTTTTTTGATGGATATAGTTTTGCAGAGAAGATGGATGGAGTCCTAGAATTGCCTTATAAATAAAAATATGCCAATGGTTCAGTCTACGGGTGGACAAGGCCAAACAACCAACTCCAGTGTACAACAAGCAATGATGACTGAGGGCTTTAAAGTAATAAACCTCAGAGCTGCATGGTAGACAGTATCCAGCATCTGTAAGCATTTTGAAGATGCATGCATGTACAAAACATCCCAATAGTCCCATACAGACATGAAGGTGGAAGAAACAAGTCTCTTTAAATTTATTTATAAGGGATTTTATATGTACAAATGTATGTGTGCACATATTTATACATTAATAAACATCTTAAAGTGCATTGAGAAGCAAACAAAAGACATAGAAGAGTTAGTATAGACTTGACCAGTGAAGGGACATAGATTTAACAAGACTACGCAAGGAGGGTGGCAGAACACAGGGTATAAATAGGCAGGGACACAGGTGAAACACATGAGGGTAATGATGAGAGCACAGGTGCACTCCATGAAGGAGTGTTCTGGGGAATCCTGGGAAATGTAGTGTTGGGACCAGTGATCAGAAGGCTGTTGACGCTGACGATGGTAGCAGAGGAGTAGTAGGCATGACACATACATAGATTCATATTAGTGTTAAAGATGATTTTTTGTTTTGTGTATGTGTTGGTTTGCATTGCATTTCATACAATGGTTCTTACATGTCTGAAATGAATCAATAAATGAAATGAAATAAAATGAGCAAAGTTGCTTTAATAATAGAGATTATTCTACAAATATTTAATTCATTGCATCCAAAAGACTCCTGATAGTAAATGGAGTACATGCTGTTCAAGAGATCAGTTTTCCTGTGCTGTAGCATTTCAGTGAAATCAGCCGATCCAAAAGTGAAATATTAAACATCAAAACTCATTAAAAAGTTGTACATTTTGAGCTGTTACATATCAAGTCTTGAACATGAAAAGACGACATGATGAAAAATAACCGCAAGCACAAAAATAACATCCCACTTGACAAAGTTCTATCACTTGTTCATAAGTTCACTGAGACGTGTAGCCACATGACAGCACAATATGGCAGTAGAAAATATAGATACAGACCCTCTGCCAACACGCCCACCAAGCAGTGAATAATAAGAAAGTTAATGGGATGTGTTTCCTGGATGAAAGATTGAACTAAATCTCAAAGAAGTTTAATCCCCCAAACAGAATTTTATGCACTTTTATTTGGCTTCTTAAGACTAAATTTCATCAACAAAATGCAGTATCTTGAAGTGTGATGACCCTGGTACAGTGCACGGCAAAAACAGACAGAAAATACTGACTGTGGATCATTTATAGAACATATATATTTGGCAGAGCTCATCCTGTGAGGTCTGTTTCGTTGCTCTGTGCTTAAAATACCCCAAGATGAGACCTCATAATCCAATAAAATGCCACTTAATTGCAAAGGTAGAGAACATCCTAATAAAGAGCCCAAGATATCATCAATCCATCCGCTTCCATCAAAGTTATTACACTGTTGAGGATGGAGTGACAAGGAGAGACAAGATGTTGAAGGCAAATTATTTTCCTCTTACCAAGCAGACCACAAAGCAGCCCAGTGTCACATTCATTCACCCATAAAAAGGATTGTTGCTCATATATCACGGCTCAATCCACCACTTTACACACAGTCTTGAGAGAATCTAGCCTTATCAGTGCCAGCAGCTTAGGATTTGAGGTTACATTCATCTTTGTAAGGTATACCATCTGTAGTTCTCCAGTGTCCATTTTCAGCTTGAACCTATGCAATCACCCAAAAGTAATAAAAGTGCATTTGAGGATTTATAGAAAAATTCAATTCAATTCAATTCAATTCAATTCAATTCATTTATAATAGAATGTAGTAGAATCACTCACATTCTCATATCACAATATGACACAATTCTGAATAAACAAAATGCCAATTATCACTTGTATGAAGGGTCAAAAGATGAACGCATTTTAAAATATGCATCCCTGCAGCTTCCCTGCATCACAGACTTATTAAAGCATCACAGTTGCTCCCATTATTAGCTCACAGGCTCCTCCTATAGGCGTGGAGGTTAAAGCCACACAACAGAACTTGGTCTGTATTTGCCAAAGTACGCTTCAACTTCGTTGTCATATCTTCGTCAAAAATGAATAAATAAATCTTGTAATAAGGTGGGCAAAGGTGTTTCTATCAAATGATATTTCATTTGTAAAATTGGTGACTGCTTATTAATGAGGTAATCTTAATGGCATTCATTATTACTGACTCATAGCATTATCTGACAGAGGGAAAAAATGCAAATAGGAGCAGCTTTTACACTAATTAATTCATTAAGAACTACTGCATGTTACCTCCTGATACTAGCTAACAGTAGTTAAAATTGAAATACCAGAATGGAAATATAATTATATAGCACTATAACTGATACAGTATAGTTTTATTGAAATACATTTGTTTGTTTGTTTGTTTGTTTGGTTTGGGGGGGGTGGGGGTTGTGTGTTTTTCTGTCAAATTTATAACATACAAGAGCATATCAATGTCTACTTAAACTTGCACATTTAACTATTATCTCATACAATTAAAAACAGGTCACTGGTATAGAAGATGGCATAAAGAGTTTGCCAATACAAATTATATCAAAGTAACATCAGTCTCTCCTCACTGCTGATCAATACGCTATTAGGCCTTCTCCTAAAATTACAATATACATGATTGCTCATGAATCATTCGTCTGTCCAGTGATTTTCTGTTACTTTGGATGCATTTGGTTGGTTTTTATATTCCAGCTTTTTTGATTTTGGCATTAGCTGTTTGCATTTTAGAAAAAAAGGGGTGAATATGTGTCACTTGACCTCTGGAAATATCAGTAGCTGAAGAGCATGCTCAGACTCAGCAGGGAGCTGGTTTCAGAGAAAAGCTTCTGACTGCCACCTACAGCAGTTTAAAGTAAACAGGCAAAATCATTGACTCGTGGGTGAATTTAGTGGCACAATTAACAACTAAAAAGCAGGTTTTCTATTAACTGCTGACACCACATTCACTGTTTCACCCTTTCATTAGACTATAATGGTGTAGGGTAAAAGCGAGCAACTGTTAGATCACTGACAGACTAAAAATTGCCACGCATTCAGATGCCAGAGGTTATGCATGACTGGAGAACCTACCATTATACGAACATCTTTTGAGCAGAAGGAAGTTGTTTTCTGTTTTTTTAACACTAAACACGAGCCTTGAGTTGTTTGATTCTTGATAAAATATGTTTGCAAAAGCCCCAGTGTGCATGCTGGGTAACAGCGGGATATGGGAATATGCAAACAGATCCACACTGAGCTGACCAAACCCATGCATCGTTTGACTCATGGAGGTGCTCCCCACCTACAGAATGAAAATTTAATGATTCTCATAAGGATGGTCACTGAGTCAGTTCGTCATCATTTGCAAAATGTGGCTGAACTTATCTCTGGATTGTGATTTTTATCCCCAAACTGTTCAAGTTGTGTTTTTGTTTTTGTTTTTTTGCTTTGTTTTGTTTTGTTTTTTTCCCCTTTCTTGTGGTACAAAGATAAATCATTATTAAGACAAGGAAAGTTAGTCCCCCCCCTCCCCAAACTGATCCATCATGAAACTAATCTAACATGTATTAAAAGCACTGTGGGGGAGAAAATTTCCAATTTCACAAGGACATATTAAGTGCATATCCTGTTTTGCATTCAAAGGCACTGGAGAGGAGACTGCTGCTCTTTCAAAAGCAGCATCTGTACTTCTTCTTAGCATTAGTCTTTTTTCCCATCACAAACTCATAGCAGGATGCATCACAGATTAATCAATCCGGCCAAACAGCACTTCCCAGTTTTCCCCATAAATGCGGATGACTCTGTGCAGGCTGGCAGGGGAAAAGTTTCAAGGATAAAAGGCTGCTTTCTTTATTAAGCACCTTATTCCATTCAGAGGGTGAGTAGCTGCTAGTTGTTAATGGTGAATAAATTTGGGAGACAATAAAAAAATTCTTCCCATGATTTCATTAGTATGCGTGGTGCTGATGGCAGCAGCTCTGCATTTGTTAGTAATATCTATATAGAGTTTGCAAAGCTAAGGAAAAATGTGGTTTAAAAAAAATCCACTATTAGTGCTGCTCGCAGGCTTCTCTCTCCTTTCTTTTATAGTCCAGCTATAAAACCAGATGCATGACCAGCTTTTCTCTGAGCTGTGATGAGAAATGAGTAAAGAAGGTGCGACCAACTGTAGCCTCAGACCAAAATGACACCCAAAAATTGAGAGGAAGAAAAAAAATGCCTCAATTCTGGCTAATATGTACAGAAGAGTATAAGGGCTACTGAAGAAAAGAAAAATAGAATCCTGAGAAAAAAGTCAGAATTCTGCCTTAAAGTCAGAATTCTGAGATTAAAGTCAGAATTCTGACTTTATTCTGACTTTTTTCTCAGAATTCTGACTTTTTTTCTTCAGTGGCTCTAATACTCTTCCATAAAATATGAACTTCAAAAAAAAACATTCCTTCAAGCAGTGATTGACAGTAAGGTCTTTTTCAAAGTGCCCAGATGACGATTATCAGCAAGCCAGTTATCTGCCATCCAAGCAGAAGACCTGTGTGCCGACCACAAGAGACATAACAGACTCACTGTAAATTATAAACCTTTTATTACTGAACCTGTGACGTGTGTATTTTTGCAATGTTAAGTAGCAATGTTAAGTGACTTCTATGATTTGTCTACATTTTGGCTCATTTAGAGAGAGAGGGTTTTTTTTTTTTTTCTCTCTCTCTCTGTATTTCAAACTCTGTCTTGTGTGGTCATTGAACATTGCATTTAACCTTCTTGCCTCTAGTAAGTCGAGCCAGTATCTTCTTTTATTCATTCTGCCAATACAACTAGTAATTAATCACTAGTTATTGCTTACTACCTCTTGTGTTAATAGATCCAGTGTGATATGTGTTACAATGATCTTAGAGTTACCTATTTATAAAAATGTGTCCGTAAGTTATTAGAAGGCCTGTAGTTCATGTGCAGATTATTCTGACTTTAGGGGGAAAAAAAAGATTTTATGAAGTAGCATTTCACAGATAGACTATTTTTTTCTTTTTCTTTCCACACTCTCTCAATATTACCAGGTTGGACTCCCTTTTGGCTTCAGAACTGCCTTAATTCTTGGCAGCAAAAATTCAACGAGGTGTTGGAAGCATTCCTCAGAGATTTTGGTCTTCAGAGGTTTAGCACCATACAGCTGCCACAGAATTTTCAGCTGCATTTCCAGAATGAGGATTTCCCATTCCACCACATCCCAAAGGCTGCTCTATGGGATCAATATCTAGTGACTATGGAGGCCATTGGAGCACAGTGAATTCATTGTTTGAAGCCTGTTTGAAGTGATTGGAGCTGCATTATCCTGCTGGATGTAGCCTTCAGAATATGAGTACACTGGTCATAAGGGGATGGATGTGGTTAGCAA
>JBAMYA010100514.1:0-20501 GCA_037176975.1 Arrhamphus sclerolepis | reverse complement strand
AATTTGGATCAATCAGCAGCCATGGAACATGCGATTAGAGTGATTGACAGAAAACCTGACAATTTACAAAAGGATATTACCTTTTCAGCTTATCATGAACCTGAACCTGGGAGGCCCCTGGGCTTCAGCCCAGGTAAGCCCGTGCATTAAAGCGGCCATGACACCACATGAAATAAGTATTGAATGCATCACCAATTTCCTAAGTAAATATATTTCTAAAGGTCATGAAATTCTCACCAGATGTTGGTAACAACCCTGCCAATTCAGACATTCAAAAAAAAAAAAAAAAAAAAAAATCATCCATTGATGTCATGTGTAATCATGAGAAATGGCACAGGGACCTTTTTTGACCTTTTTTTTTTTTGATAACAGCTACTAGAAACCTCCTGCATGGAGAAACTAATTGCATGCATTGCTCAGGTGTGATTTTGACCCATTGTTCCACACAAACACTCTTCAAATCCTGAAGATTCCATGAGCTCCTTCTATGAACTCTGAGTCTTAGTTCCTTCCATAGATTTTCGATTGGATTCAGGTCACAAGATTGGCTGGGCCATTGTAACAGCTTTATTTCCTCTCTCTGAAACCAATTGAGAGTTTCCTTGGCTGTATGTTTGGGATCATTGTCTTGCTGAAATGTCCACCCTTGTTTCATCTTCATCATTCTGGTAGATGGCAGCAGATGTTTATTAAGAATGTACATTTGTCCATGTATCCTTCCTTCAATTATATGAAGCGTGCCAGTGCTGTATGCTGAAAAACAGCCCCACACCATGATACTCTGACCTCCAAACTTCACTATTGGTATGGTGTTTTTGGGGTGTTTTTGTGTATTATGGTATTGACAGAGTTCAATTTTGATCACATATTCCTCCCAGTATGTGTCTTGTTGTTGAGCAAACTTTAAACACGCTTCAACTTGCTTTTTCTTCAGCAATGGAGTCTTGCACGGTGAGTCTGCAAACAGGCCATGGCGGTTGAGTGCATTATTTATTGTTTTCTTTGAAACAATTGTACTTGATTTCAGGTCTTTCTGTGGCTCTCCACAAGCGGTCCTTGACTCTTGGACAATAATTCTTTTCATTCCTCTGTCTCACGTCTTGCAGGGAGCACCAAGTCATGGCCGGTTTATGGTGAAATGATGTTCTGTCCAGTTCTGGATTATGGCTCCAACATAGCTCACTGGAACATTCAGTAGTTTATAAATTATTCTGTGACCAATGCCATCAGTATGTTTTGCAACAATAAGGTTGCAATGGTCTTGAGAGAGACTCATTGTTGCACATAACTTAATTTATGGATATCTATGGTTTTATTTCTTTACATGTGTAGATTGGATGGGTTGTTACTGACATCTGGTGAGAATTTCATGTCAAAAGCATCTTTAGAAATATGTTTACTTAGAAAATTGGTGACTTGTTCAATACTTATTTCAGCTGCTTCATGTGTGCGTGAAATGTCAGCACAGCCAATTAAAAATTAACCAGAATGAGGTTTTGTTCTTTCAAACAAAAACAGGACTTTGCACAAGAAGATTAAATTCATTTGAGTACAAAAAAATGAGTTATTCAAGACATGCAGGTCAAGGATCACAAGCAGAAATCAACTTTGTTCAATGTTTGAGGTTGTGCCAAGAACGGTAGGTGGTACTTTGATATGATGTCTATCATCTACATTTAACATACTATTGTTAAAAGGACAAGAATTCTGACTTGGGACCTGACTTGAGACATGAGACTTGACTCAGAACTTGAGGACAAATACTTGAGACTTACTTGAGGCTTGTAAAACAATGACTTGGTCCCACCTCTGGTGTCCCACAATTGCAATCCAATTTATTCCAATTCCAATCAATCTCAAAATTTATATATAATGCAAAGGAACCTAGCAGATTGCATCAAATCTTCACTTCAGTCTTATCCCCCTGTTTGAGCAAGCACAAGGCAATAGTGGAGAGGAAAAAAACAGTTAACAAATATATAAAAACTGCAGCAGCAGCAGCAGTCTCGGGGTGGCTGAGGCATATACAAACAAGAAGAGTATCGACATGTTATAAAAGAAACTATGCTTTAAGATTAATCTTAAATAGTAGGGATGGTGTCTTTGTCCTGAACACTAACCTCCACTCACATGTACACCCTGAAAGTGTCCTCAGTGTTGGTCTCCTTAGACTTTAAGCGTAGCTGAACTGAATTGTAGGTTCTGTGCTTTGCTGTAATAATGTTGCATATTTTCACCTTTACATGCTTCTACATTTTTTCTTGGAGGATATTGATGGAAAAGCACAGGGAAGGTCAGATGGAACTGCATTGTTTCTTTGCAGACCTTGAGAAAGCAGAAGACAGGGTGTCGAGAGGAGCTGTGGTGCAGGACATGTATGGAAGCTGTAAGAGTGTGGTGAAGTGTGCTATAGGTGTGACAGAGGAGTTCAAGGTAGAGGTGGGACTGCATCAAGCTAGAGACATTAAATAATTTTACAGGGAACTAGAATGCAGATTAAAGACCTCCCCATTACAACGGACTGATTGGTGAATGTTTGTGATCAATGAAAATCTTATTATCAGGTACCAGAAAGGAAACTACTTTTGTAGCAATGGAGAATCTCCATCTACTATATGAGGCTAGTTCCTTTACCAATTTTCTTTTTCACCACCAAATGCCATAGAAAATTAGCCGATAAACAGGAAGCAGTGATAGTGCGCTCTTAACAGGAATTTTAATCTTTGACAGGAAGGACAAAAAAAAGAAAAACTGAGGATGGATGAGAGGAAACAGTAGCAGGACTGGAGGTTGAGAAGTGCAGGGCCAGGCGGAAGCAAGTGCTTTGTGCACAGCGATGATGGTGACTGCAAAAGAAATGTTTTTGCAAAAGAAAAAAATAAATAAATAAAAACCCTGGTTGGTCCTCTTTAATTAAATCACTTAGCCACAGACTGCCTGAGATTAATTAATGTGCAAATACTGCAATGTGCTGCTTTTAAATTCCTGATAGTGGATTATTTTAAATTGGTTTGCTGCCCTTCATCATGCTCAATAAATAGTATTCAAAAAATAAAAGTAGCTTAAGGACTGTCCTTTGGGGTTTTTGATCCCATAATAAAATAAGTGCGTGAAGGCACCCATTTATTTCAGGGGTTGCAAAAGTAAATTCACTTACCTTTGTAAAGAAAAGAAAAAGCAGAAGTACTTATTTTACTTGCTGACTCAAGAAATACTGAAAAAGTACAGGTTCTCTAAAGTTCTTTAAGAATATAAGCAATGCTTAACATTTTGTATGACCAGTCAACCAGCCCGTTAATGAAAAAAATAACTGAACCCGACATTATGATATGATTTAGAATGTTAAATCTTTATGGTTTAAATATTATAAAGAAGAGTATATTGAAAGTAAGCACCAAACATTTTTATTATCGGTGCTCCAAAAATGATTCTGAGAGGCAGTATCTTTAAACAGTTGACTTAAATAAGACAGGGATGAGGAATAACTTTGAATCTGCTCAGTCTGCAGTGACGTTTGCTTTCCTTTCACTTGTATTGCGATTTGCTGGCTGTTCGTTCATGGACATCATTGGATTTTCCTTTACGTCTCCTGAATTATGTTACATTAATAAACCTGCTTTGTGCTGGAGAGTGCTGCAGTAAATCAAAGAAATACGTTATTCACTGCAATCTCCACAATCCCTTTTGTCTTTAATTGTTTTTTACCAAAGAGTTCAGCACCTCCAGTCACTCGTCATGAGAGAGACTGACGGGTCGCGAGTCAAAAATGTGGCGGTATAAACATGTTCTAATCTCTCATTTTTCACCTAAAACACTGTTTAGATTACACCTCTCAACTCTAATAGTTTTGAACTTGCACAATTCACATGGTGTAAGACCGGCACTGCGCCTATGGACAGGACAGCAACAGCAAGGTTGTCAGAACAATTAGGGGAAAGTGAAGGTCTGGCACTGGAGATAATGAAGCTATATGTAATACATTATATATGATACCTTAAGTGCAAGATTTTTTTTGGCAGGATGTCTCCATTTACTGTTACGTAAAGCAATCTGGTGTACTGAAGTTTTAAATAAGTGCCGAGCAAACAAGCCTGGATCTTTTCTGTCAGGATATTCATGGTTTGAGCATGATATTTGAGCGAAATACTCCTTGGAGATGTATGCAAATCTGATCAGTTCATGGCTGTTACATTAAATACGTTTATATTCTCTTTTCAGTCACTGTTTTGTCATCAAAATCACATTTAATTACATGAAAAGTAATGCTAATATCCATCCATCCATCATCTTTACCCGCTATTTCCTGTGCAGGTTCACGGAGGTCTGCTGGAGCCTATCCGAGCTCACTTTTGGCGAAAGGCGTAATGGTAATATGTGATATTAATATTTTTTTTTTGTTAAAAAAAAAAGTTCAGAGGCCAATCATGACAATGCCAAATCTTTAATTGTGGTGGGAGGTGACTCATGGAGTTGACAGGAATAAAATCAATCTCCTCTGATGTCAGCCACTGTGCAGAGGATCAAGAGGCATCACAAGCACAAGAGATCAGGCTGAGGCAGGTAAAGTAAGTAGAAAAGAAATCAGTCAGACAATAGAAAGAGGAGCAGAAGGACTGACAAACAATCAAGTAGACAGATAATAAGAGACAATGGAAAAGCGTTAATAAAAGCAGCGAGAGCTTCATGGAAAATTCAGAATTTAAAAACTGATGGAGCACTACTAGGTGCACCCTGACTTTTACGTACCGTTCAAACCCAGCAAATAAAAGATGAGAAAAGGGTTTAAAAAAAAAACAAAAAGAAAGAAAGAAGCAAAACCAGTAAGTATGAGAACACAATAGAGAACAGAAATGTTATTTCCAAAAGATTGCAATTAGTTTGAAGCAGAACTGATACAGCATTATAATTACCCAAACGACTTTTGGAGAGTAGAAACATGAAGTGGCATGAACTGTGAGCTGATGATGATGATGCTGATGAAGAGCCCTGCCATTACCTGAAGCTATATCAGTACCCCGCCGGTCCTCCATTTTACCAATAACATCAATGTATAAAATAATGTGCGTGAAAAAATCAATTGCAGATGCATTTGTTGTAGTAAATTCATCAATAATTGTTGCTTATAAAAGGCTAAGACTTACAGTTCTGTATCATATAATGCATCACCATCAGAGTAAGTTACATTATATCACATCTGAACAATAAAAATAATCATCCTTCTGGTGGGAGGTAAAGATTGTGTACTGAAGATGCCTTACATGCAGACAGTTGCACACACTTGACACATTCTGTCCTTGCTCTGATTGTCAGTGAAGATGCTCCATGACAACACGCGTCTCTGAAGCGACATCAGAGGATCCTTCATCTATGCTGTGAGGCCTAAAGTAGGCTGCACTGCACAGAAATGAGATTTTTGCTGTATGAAATAACTGCAAGGATAATCAGCCTTAAACAGGTTTATGAAGGCGTTTCTGCAAACATTTTAATACCTCTTCATTCTGGACTTTCTGGTCTCAAATGTTTTACAATATCTGGAATGATAATCAATGAATATCTGCTTTTAACAGACCTAAAACGACAGTCACAACAACAGACAACTCCACATAAACCAGATGTAGCTGATGTAAAATCTTACACTGCATAAAGAGAACTGGACAAGCCCTCTGTGACATCACTTGTAGGGTTCTGAAGAGTACAGCTGCTTTGAAGAAGACGGACGCTAACACAAATGCTTAAAAGAATCCTGGTTTTTGTGTGTTTTTATCAATGACAGTATTCAACATATCAACCAGTGGCGGTCCTAGTCAATATGGCACCCTGGGCACAATCCCAATTCAGAGCCCCCCTTGCTCCAGCGCTCCCCTTCCTCTGAACCCCTCCCAAATAGAAAAAATAAAATAAAATGAAATAAATAATATGCATCTATGTATTGGTCAGCTTCTTTCCTGGAAAAGCAGAACGAAAGCTAAAATCCTAAGAAACTTAACTATATCCACAACAGATTTATGATCTTTGTGATTTACGAAAACACATTTACTTACTTTCCTCTTCATTCAATGTGCCCAAACCCCAGCTATCTTTAAACTTAAAGCAAAAACTTGTTTTTTCATGATATTTTAACATTTACTACACTGCAAGTGACCGAAGAAACTGCAGTTGAAAACAAACATTTGATCACTTATATTGGACTAAACCTTGTAACATTTCTTTCAATGACATTTATCCACAAAGAGTGAAGCTTTTGTCACTGCAGTGTAACTTTCTGGAAGAAACTTTCCAGAGCTAGGACAGTGACTATTGCCATCTTCAGCACCCTGGGAGTGTTTTAAAAATAAAAAAAGCAGATATTTTTGTCTGCTTTTCAGGTGCAGCTGTGGGGTGCTGTAGTAGTCGTAGTGTTATTCTGAGTATTAGAGTCACTTACTCACTGTGGTCCAGTTGGTGTTGGACATTTTTTTTATAGTACATTTTATCACACCAGGATGCAGAATGTAATACAGCGAGCTGAAATTTCCTCCCCGGCTGTGATACACTGAGTTTCTGATCTGTCTTCTTCTCCTGATATGTCAATCCTCGTCGTGGATGGCAGCACCTGGTCCCATTTGCTTCAGAAGAGACTTTAGGTTTCTGGTGATGTTTTGACTTCAAACGACTTCATTGGGGAAACTATGAGCTCAAACATGATGATCAGCTGGAAGCTTTTCAGCATTGGTGGTGGTGCACAAATGGATTCAGCCAAATAAATAATTTATTTGTTCAAAAAAGACCCCCACCACTCAAAAATAGGCATTCAACTTTGCAGTCATACAAGAACACGCGCAGAAAACGGACCTCCTGGAAAGGTTGTGCAGTAAATGCACAGCACTTGTGACACACATAAACCCACTGCACTGTGGCTCATCAGTGCATGCGAAATCATACCTGAGGCAGCTGAAGCTCCCCGCTAACAACAGCTGCAGGCGGTTATAAACAAAGCTGAGCTCTTTTCTCGCCTCTCTGCCTCTGTTTCCTCCAGGCGACTCTGCTGTCCTCTCCGCTCTTCCTCAGTCTACTTTCTTCTTTTATCCATTGTACTCCTGTCCTCTCTCCCTCCTCCCTCTGTCCCCTGGCTCTCCTGTTGCATTTTGGATCCATCTGTTGGGAGGAAACGTAATAACGGTAATGCTAAATAACAAACAAACATAAGGGTATAAATTGGAAGCAGGTGTAATGCCTGACTACTTGGATTTCAGGTTTGTATTCAGCACCTCAAATATCAAATAAAGAAGCAAATAAACTGAGCATGTGTTTAGCCTTGTGCAGAACACCTGTGAGAAGCACTGAAAGGTTTCACAATGTGGTAATACAGTAGTGAATGTTTCAGCTGGCACTGTTTTTTTTAATTTTTTTTATTTTTTTAATTCTCTCTTCCCCGCTCTCCTGTTTCCCAATTCTTCTATTTATATATTTATTTATTTTTGCCTGATTTCTTTCTGTCCTACTTTCCCATGATGCGATGCATGGAAAGTTTTTATTAATTTTTTTTTAAAAGAGGCCCATGCAATGTTATTTACAGCATTCGAGTTATTCTGGAAGCCACTACATGTTCAAAGTCAGTTGCATCAATGCACAATGGCTTCGTTCTCACTGCAGTTTAAAAATTGGTTTCATTTAATAGCTTATTTCCTCACAAAACATTTGGGACATTTTGTTGGATTTTAGCTGATGGATTTGTGGAGTAAATCAGCTGAAGTCAGTGTAGACTGAAATTCCTGCATGCAATAAAGCTACAGAGTGCAAAGTGAGTAAAACTACGATTCTGAAAGAAACAGAAGGCAAACAAAACCAGCCGTGTATGAAATGCCCACCACAGAGTTAAAAATGACCATAAATCATGAGTTGCCCTATGTCGTAACACTGTTTCTTGTCCTTGTTTTCTCTCTCTCACTGTACTCACAAGTTAGGAATGTAGCAGATTGTGAAGAGGCATTCAATGAATATTGGAAAAAAGCTTTCCAGATTTAGAAATCACGTAGGCTTGCTTACCCTTTTAAATGTAACAGTGTTATAAATAAGTTACAATCACTTCAGTTGTGAAAAGACCTAAGACATGACTGCATCTGTGCTAAATTACTCTGCTTGTGGTGTAATTTAGCAAGCAAAAAGCAGTTTAGTTAGAACCATATTCATGTTGTGCAGGGATACTGTAGAAAGTGAAGATAGATGCTTGACCTGATCTTTAACTGTTTGAGCTCAAGGTTGATTGCTTCTGATAGAAATAAAAGAGACTGCACAACACGTAGAATAACAGTCAGAAAGGCAAACAATTCAACCCAGTTTCCTTTTTTATACTTATGGAAATCAGAAACACTTGCCGTGTTCTTTGTTCTGTTTGTTGCTGTTTGTTGTACACATGTGTTCTGTATCTACATGGTACATTCCCTGGCAGGGGTGGTATTTATCTGCCTGGTCCTCACCAGACTTTTGCACTTTCGCTCAATTTCATTTTGCTTCACCACTTCTTTGCATGAATGAAATGAAGTACAAGAGTCTGAGGACGACCAGGCTCCATATTTATGGCCAACTTGTTATTATTTTTAAAAAAAAATCTTTGCTAGGAACACTGTCACAATGTTGACCAGCTGTTTTATTTCAAGGCACAGAACTGGATATTTTGCTTTCTAAACTAACAGAAATCTGTTTAAAAAGACATTGTCAGTACTTTCAAAACAAGAAAAAAACCTTTTAGAATTTAAAATAAATATAGGTGGATTAAATACTATATAGAAGAACAGGTATGCTGATGACATGTTGATGGAGGCAACCCTCAACAAATTTAAACATGTATCATAATGTATCATATGTACTGTAATATCTATTTATTTTGTAGAGACTTTTATCAATCTCTGGTCCAAACATGAACATAGTGGAACTGGTTTTTATGGTGCACTTTGAAAGAGAGGTTAAAAAAAAAAAAAAGATAAATGAAGGAAAGATGAGCGACGAGTAAAGGAAAATGCAGCCAGCAGAGACGGATGCTTCTTTTCAAACACTGACAATTGATTTCCCTCTCCATTTCAGCTGTGATTTAGGAATAGACAGTTTGCGTTATGTGACTCACAAAACAGCCCCATCTCAATTAAAGTGAATGTGTGAGTGTGAGAGCGCTCCACTCAGCAGGTACAGCTGGTGATTTCAGCGGGGAAATCAAAATGGTGCTGAGCATGACCTGATGAGGGAGCAGTGACCCGCAGACACATACACAATCACACACAGCCCTGATTGTAACAGGCTTCCAAAGCACATTGGACAGTTACCAGCTACTGTGATGATGGGCTTCCTTTGTACAACAACATCTTTCTATGACAGTAAGGCCCATTGAAAACAACTACAAAAGACTTGTGTGTCTCTGCATGTGTGTATTGACTAAATGAGCTGCTTTACAATCAAATTTGGGGGTATGGAAGTGTGCAATATAATTACTTTCTGATAAATTATGTGTGGCGTGATGCTTTGCTAGTCCCCCCCCTTTATAAAAAAAAAATCAATTTTTGTAGTTTAGAGTTTTCGTGTATTCAGATTAAGTATTGACCATCAAAGGTGCACATTCACACCAAGAAATGTGCACAAGCACGAGAGCAGAACCATAGACTTCACATAAGAAGTACTGGACAAACCCCCTGTGATCACGGCCTTTCTAAGATGTGATTTTGAAGCATCTTTTTTCTTTCCATTTTCCTACGTAGCACCATGTTGCAAACGAGCAGACCTGGACGGCGGGTGGAACATGCCCACCTTTGTTCAGTTACGGGGGGTTAGCTATTTTAGCTTGGATTAGCTTAAGTTACCGAACATTTTTTCCTGGTCAGATTTCTCCATCCTTACTTCTGATTGATTCCCGGTGATTGTGGGTGGTGTAGCTCGCGTCGTGGACAGATCCCCAAGATATCGTTTCTTCATCTGGTTCAGTGGTGCCAAGATGACAGTCTGTACAGAATGGAGTCAAAGGAGGTGGAGGGAGGGAGGGAGGGGTTGCTATGTGTGCTGAGTTTGTGTTCTTTTTTTTTTTTAACTTCTATTATATCCTTGGGTGTGTGATGTCTTTTAAGTTGTTCTTTTTTTTCTTTTTGCTGTTGTTGTTCTAATTGTTGTTTTTATTATGTAAAGCACTTTGTGTTACATTCATATGAAAAGCGCTTTATAAATAAAGTTTGATTGATTGATTGATAGATTGATAGTTGCCACCAAAGACAATATTTCAAATGAGTAATATTGGAGTCAAAACAAGTCTGATCGAGCAGGAATCTGGAAAAGCCAACCAGTGGCTTTCTAACAGCTGCAGCCCGGCTCCTTCAGCAGAGCCGCAGCGAAGAGGTTGCCAGATGTTTGCAATGGGACCTCCTGTTTGAAATGTTGTTTTGGTGGAAATTATACAGAAATCACACAGCCTTGGTCTCCCTGTGGCTTTGTCACAGCTGGGTTTTGGTGGAGGTCATGGAAAAGTCATCTGAAACGATAGCCCACTGGGAGGAGTCGGCACCTCGCTGTGATGAAGCCCTGGGGGGGTGGGGGTTGCAAGGCTGCTATCATTTTAGCTGATACATGGTTAGCACAGGCTGCCTGCTGCTTAGCAAAGCTTCACCACTGAACACTTCCAGGCCAACCCACAGCCAGTCACAGTTTAATTTGCACAATGAAAAAAAAATCTGCCTCTTTTAGTAGTCATGGATGTTAAATCTAGCTATGGAAAGCAAAACTGTTATTGTTTTAAATCGGGCTCTAAATATATTTATTTCTGCTGCAAAGCTGTAAATTTTAACATGAGGAAGGGTCAGCACAGATTAACTCGCTTTTAGGGGCAGCCCCTAGTGGTTAGTCGGGAAACTGAAACTAAACCCACTTCCTGGATGCCACACAGCCCCTTGAGCGGAACAGATGGGGCTTTGCGGAGAGAGAAACAGTAGCTGCAGCCGAACATTTCAGACAGAGTGTGAAACAAGGAGCTGCAGCTGCGTCTGGAAATGTCCTCACTCACGAGGTATTAAACTGAAACAGGTTCTCACAAAGACAGACATGCAGGAAAAATGCACTTTACTTGATTTCCACATCTGCAGCATGCACACGCATTCACACATGTACACACGCACGGTTAAACAAAATGATGCATGTGCACGCCACTGGGAATGAAAATCAATAATGTCTAGTGTAATTGAACAATTATGTGTATGCGCCTCTGTGCGTGTGTGAGAGAGAGAGTGTGCGCGTGTATGGACGAGTATAGTGAATAGATAGAGGTAATTGAATGTTAGCGTGTGAGCGTGCCTTTATAGTGAAGAGATGGAGGTAATCTGTATAAGTGCTGCTACAACTCCTAAACCTTTAAAAGCCTTGTCTGTCCACGATGTACCTAAGTAAGTAAGGATGTGTGTGTGTGTGTCCGTGTGTGTGTGTGAGAATGAATGAGTCTTTCAACTGCAATGAGATGCCATTTTCAACTGTTTTTAAAGCAACAAAACAAGAGAAAACTAAAACACATGTATGCACATTACCTTCAACAGGCTAAGAGGGATGTGAAATTGGTCCGTTTTAACTGTTTTATTGCTTTTGACATTTCAAATAAAGATATCACATCACATCTTAAAGGATCATGGCTCCATGTAACAGCACTGTTGCATCTTTCTAATTAGCAGAAACATTTTCAGATTTATTACTGTCTTTAAAAGAAATATGTGATGTATACAGCTCCGTTTATTAAGCAAATGGCAGAACAGAAGTCTACTGACAGATCACAGGCATCTGCAACGACAACATAAAATCTTCTGTTTCTGCTTTGTGCTGATAACTGTCGTCTCTGGTCTTTGCCAGTAACGGTATTCTTCTCTACACGATACAAGCAGCGCCATGACTCCGGATTACAATGAGACCCAAAACAAAATCAGACAAAGCCGATGTGCGCACAGCGAGGACGAGATGCAACTCATTTGTTTACCGTAAAAACAATGAGCTTTAGCCTGCTAAAAAAAAAAAAAGAAAGTCCTCTGTGCTCTGGAATCTCCTCATATGCAAATCAAAGCATTTACTTCTTCTTCCCTTTCCTTAACCCTTTCATGCAGCTTCAAAAAAGTTCCCACATAAATACTTGCCAGTTGACAGTCGGTTACGAGTGCATAGATGTGATATAGTGTCACACTTCAGGTCAATATTGACATAATTTATCAGAAAAATGACTGACAGTAAACATTCAGGTAAAAACTCTGCATGTCTACAGAATAAACTTTTACTTTTGTAGAGAAATATCTGTTGAAAATGAGTGCAACCAAATGATGGCAGACATCACAAAAGCATCTTCAAGAGCATGATTTATCTTCCCAGTGCAAACAGATCAATAGAAGAAACAGATCAATACCTGATATAGACCTGCCTTAACGTTGGGTATAGTGGTAATTACGCGGTGCTGATGTGCACCTGCATATTAGGAAGCACTGCTCTTGTTGGTTTTTTTTCCTGTGGAGTCCTCTGGGCTGTCTGGACACATAAATCAAGCCGACAAAGAACTTTCAATATGCTCTAATATTGGAAACTAAGTCATTTAAAAGCTGTTATGAATATTGAGTGATCAATCAAAGCAGAAGTCTTCTGCTACTTTTGTTTTGACAGATGGACTCTAGCTGTTGCTAAAGCTGTTTTCTGGGTGCGGTTTTTGGCTGCATATTTGCATGAAGGTTCCACCCTGCTTGCAATGCACTGTTCTGGGTGTTTGAGTGTGTTTTTGTGCGTTTGTATGATACAGGTCACGGCCTGTCAACAATGGAGACAGATGAGTTCCAGATGAATGGTTCGGCACCTCGCTGGCCCTGTCTCTCTTTTCCCACTTAATCCACCCATTCATTTATTTTCTATCCCTTCTTCATTTTCTGCCTATTTTTCTTTTTTCCTTCTGTGACTTTGTTTCATTTTTTTGGCCTGAGAGTTTACTGCCCTTTAATCTTCTCTGTCCACACAACCCTTCTCCTTTTTGATTATCTTTTTGGTCCTTCTGTTAGGCTCTCCCACAGTTTCTTTTATATATTAAGTCATTTCCATCAATCCTTTTATCTATTGTCTTCATGCTGGAACCCACATATTCATGTTACATAGTTTCTGTAAAGTTAAAACATGGATATAATGATGTAATACAGTCCCTACCTGGCTATAAGCAGCCCTCGAACATCACCCACAATAACACATCAGTTCACTTTGGCTGTTAAATAAAGAACACGCTGAAGACCTCAGTTGTCTGATTACGCTTTAAATTATGAAATAACAAGACAAAGGCAGTCTGCCAAGAATGCAGTTGCATTCAGGCTGATCACAACAGCACAAAGGCCAGAAAAATCCCCTGGATTCTGTAAAAATTTCCCTTCAGGGATTAATAAAGTATTTCTGAATTTGAATTGAATTTGAAGCAATACTTTGGGCATCATCAGTTCAATATAGTCAACTGTCACAGTACAAACTAAAGTGGCTACCAACATGCTGATGCAGCACTAGGCAGTCAATGTCTGTAGTTTAGAAGATTTTTATTTTTTTGTATTTGGTAAAAGTGTAATCATCTTCATTGAAACTGTTAGCTCAGCTGCTGTCATGTAGCTGAACTGAACTGAATTTAATTTATTTGAATAATACATTATCAATCCTCTATGGGGAGTTAAATTTAAAAAATAAACAATAAAACTGATCAAAAGGCTGTCAGAAAGTTGGAAGTGATGACGTGGACAAACACACGGCCAGCAGTTTTACAGCACACTGTATCTGTGGTGTAGAGACGCTCCTTCACAGTGACATTTCCATGTTTACACCATCTATTGTTGACAAGCACTGCAAGCCTCCAGCTGATGGCATGTTTGCACTTGCAATAAGTTTGGTCACATTGACTTCTCAGCTTGATTGAATCTTGTTCATGTGAATTTGCTTGATATCACTTCAATGCTACCCAATAATGTTCATAATGTAAACTTAAAATTATCCTGTCAAAGCTACATGTTTTGCTTTTTTATGTTACAGCCCGCCAAGTTTGTTTTTTTTGCACTGTCCTCATCAGTTGCTCTGAGCTCTTCAGTTTAATAAGTGTTATTATTATGAATTTACTATTCTTTATAATAATACATTATAAGTTGTTACTATAAATCCTTAATATTGACCTACTAAACTCCAACCAAAGCTGTGATTATTAATTTTAATCATCTACTGAAGCTTCGGAGCCCAGAAAATGTTGTTTGGGCCAGTTTTAATTTGTTCACTCTTCCATCCTTTCTTGGCCTCAGTGTCTCAGATTCTCTTGTTGGGCATTTTTTGATGTGCCTTCTGTTACATGGTTTCTCTTTAAGTCAGTAATGCTGCGATTCATTTGCATGAAATTATTAGCATGTGATCAGTGTTTTAGTCAGAGTGAAACCAGAAAGTAGTCAAATCCATATGGATTCATATTTATTTAATAAAATGTGTTGTTAGTAACTAAAATGCATCCTGGCTCTGGTTCTGATGTAACGCCTCCTCCTTTAGATATGTGAGTTACCAATGCTCCACCAAGTGCTCATATAGACATAATTAAATGCTTTATTGCTAACTCTACTCCGAGAATGTATTTCCAAACAGCAGCCCTTAAAAAGTAGCAACTTCAGCATTATTTATTTAGCACTTTTTAAGCAGACAAGAAACCCAAAGTGCTTTATAAATAAAAATGCGCCTGAAGCCACCAACGCAGCAATGTCATTTAGAAAAGAAGAAGAAGAAAAAGAAACATATATGTTATGTTCATTCTCCACACTGACTTCAGCATTTTTCCATTGCTGCCCAGTTCCAGAATTTACCATCACATTCACCTCTCCCCCACAGTGTTTGCACATTTGTTCGTTTTGCTCTGCTGCTCCCTCTCTATCCGCTAATCTCTGGTTTAAATAAGAGACATGAGCATGCATAGTGGAGACACACTGACACACACGCAAACACACACAGACACACGCGCAAACACAGACACACACAAGTAACCAAGCGTGATGTAAAAACACACACAGTCAGCAGAGCAGATGAGAGCACGAGCAAAATAAACTAAATGTATAAAAGCAAGTAAGAAGTACACACACACACACACACACACACACACACAAACACACACACACACACACACTACTACTACACAATGCCATAAAACAAAACAGTTTCCTCTCCCTCGCTTGTAAGTCCTACAGTTCTGCTGTTTGCCCACTTGAGGGAAGTAGAGAGCTTTGAGTCAGCAATATTTTGATCCATGATTTCCACAAAAGCTCACGTGCACATGCAGGAGTGCACACACACTGGAGTGTGCTCCTGGGTGGCGACACTGCTATACATTTGGGGTTTTTGGGTGGTGGGACTCACTTGTAGTGTGACCAATCACAAGCCATTTATACGCTCAGGCAACCGGAAATATATATGAAAGGGCCTGGCATTGTTTGGGTGTGAAATTTAGTCTCTAAGTCAAAACATGATGTGAAGTTTATGGGATGTGTGTGTGTGTGCGTGTTGTCGTAGTTCTCTCATTCAACTGCAAGTGCATTGACGGCGATTTCACAAAAACATTCCATAACCAAAACAGGTCACATTTTCTTTTTAGGCAGAACTTTTCGTGGCACCGTGTTTTACTTTTTGACAACGTCCAGCACACGTGCAGGAGTTTCACTCTCACCCTTCTGATTATGCTTTGTGAATACAGTGACGCAGACACACACATGCACACTCACACTTTTAAATCTTGATGAAGACGGAGAGCTCCTCTCCTCCCCTGCTGCTACATCCTACACCAGACACAACAGAAACCAGAGTGCTTGATTTACTTTCATCTCACCTGTAAATCATTTATTATTTGTTCCACTCTGCCAACAAAATATTTACAATGTCTGAAAGTTGAAGGTATATTTTGAAGAAAAAATCAACTTCTGACTCTTGAGAGAAGGGGATGTCTCCATCCTCAAATCCCATCTGTTGCTGCTGAAGCTGGTTGATCAGTTGTGAAATGCTTTTAAAAGCGCAGAAGAAGTTCAAGATGCTGCATAAGAGTATAAATGTCATTTTTCCAGAATGGCCTGTTTCTATTCATTGAGTGGTTTTGGTCCCAGGATGGAAAACAATTTGCATTTCCACTTTAGTGTATTTGATTTTATTATTCACCATGACTGTAATATTTTAGCATCCAATCAGGAAACGCATCACAACCTTTCCTATTTTAATAACTGCCTTGCTTGGACAATAAAGCAAATATTGCGATGCTGCATGCAGAATCTGAGTAAATTCCAGCTAGCCTTCAGGGAGCTGCCGCTTGGCAGAAATTAGAAATTGTAATGAAGAAAAAGTGATTGACATCCTCAGCATGTGATTATGCCAAAATTTGTTTATTAGAAGCTCATCCATGGATAAGCTGAATTAGATGGAACTTGCAGGATACGTTACCAGTACGAGCACCCCCCGAAACAAGCTTTTAAGGTTAACTTTTAGTCTTTTTTAAACTGGGATATATTTATATACAAGTTTTATGCACATGAAAGACATGACTGCATTTTTAATAGAGATAAGCAGGTTTTTGTTGTGTGTATGTAGTAACTGGAGTTATCGGAGTTTATGTACAAAAGCAGTCTCTGCTCTCATGCACAACACACAGACTGTAAACTGATGTAAGATTAAAGTAAAACACACAAAAGCACTTTCCACCCCATGAAGGCAGCTAGCTCCTAACTGACTTCTTGGCAATCGGCTCCTTGAGCATCGACTTTCCCTGGGCAATTTTCCTTTGCTTTAAAATTCTTCTTTTGTCTTCTAAATTGTCACTTCCTTAGTGTAGATCTCCTCCTGGGTTTTCCTCTGGCTCTGTACATCTTCTCAGCTCCCGCTATACAGTGTCACAATGCCTTCATATAGTAATGTTATATTAAATTAATTGGAAGACCAACATTATAGGCTCTTTGTGTTGTTTTTCTCTTTTCCTCTTTAAGTTTACTATGCAGAAGTCCTGGCACGAGGCTACGTTGCCATCGTAACCCCGTGGTAACGTATTGCATCATACATACAGTGTGTGGGATGTTATCTCTGTTATGGCAGGTAAAGATTTTGTTTTATGAACTTACCATAGTGGCTGGTAGGTTAATCAAAGTGACCTGCCTCTATGCAAAAATAGTATTAGCTGTTAATTTCCAACGCTGTACGCCTCGTGAGCATTTCAGGAGCTCACAACTTTTCTGATTTTTTTTTCTTCCACAACCCTCTCGGCTATTTTTTATATTGAGTAATTTATTGCTGCATCTGTATTTTAAAACAGGGATCATTAAGACAAACACACCCATGAGAGGAAATTGATGCAGACATTACAGGTTTGTATTGGAAGGACGCTGCAGGAGGCCCATTGAAAAGAAACTTCGTAAATTCTCATATTTATGTCAACATTTCTGTTTAACTTATATTTGTGAATTGTGTCTGTTACGTCCCGCGGGTCATATTGTGTGCTGCAGCCAGGTGATCTGCCCCAGCTGTGGCTGGTTGGGACTAATCAGCTGGGCTGCTTTTATAAAAGGAGGAGGACAGCACTCTGATGCCAGTGGGCCAGCTATAGTTGGTACAACATCATGCAGTGGAGTGTGAGTTTGGGTGGGAGGAAAAGCCCTTGTTGTTCTTTTTGGTTGTTTTTGTTAACCTTTATGCTCTTGTTTCAGATTCGGTTTCCTGTCACCATTTGGGTTTTGTTTTATTGTTAATTTTTGTTTCTTTCTTGCCAAAATAAACAGCTCCTTGATGGTACCTATCGTTTTCTCCTTGTTTCATTTCCTCAAACCTGGGTCATTCATTGTTACTTTGTAACAGTGTCATTCTATGTAAACTGTATTGACTTTAAGGACAATAAAATATGCTATGAATAAAACTGATGCTATTGCAAAGCAAGGGTTTAAATGCACTAATATGTATGCACTGCCATGCTGACAAAAAAAATAAAAAATTGCCCCAATTTTTCATTCATTGCCACCGTAGCCAGTATACTGAATGATTAACATTACCGCTTAATCAAACTCCTGCACCAATTTATCAATAAAAAAAAATTTGCCGAGCAATGAGCTCTGAATACTCTGAATTTTGAGGAACAAAAAAATGTCCAGAAGATCTCCTGTTTGCCAACAAAGACGTGAGAAAAATCACTGACATGGTGATGGAAATTGGAAGGAATTTGCACCATTCTTGCTCTACAATACATAAAATCATGAAACCATCCTTAGAAGCCTGAAGGAATTTTAGCTTGCAGTGAAAAGGGGTGCAAGTTCAAAATTGATGTGATCTCAGAGCCGTCACATATCACTAAGACTAAGAAAAGTCATCACATGGACCGTCAATACACAAATGTCTTTCTTTTCAATCTGGTAAAGTTTCATGTTAACCTCAGTCAGAGACAACATCAGCGTCTCTGGGCTGAGAAATTATGTGAAATCTTTGTGTGAAAATTTCATTCTAAATGACTAAAATCTGCTAAGAAAGATTCACTTAACAATTACTGCGTTACATAAATATTCTGCCATTTTGCCATCTGCCATTCATGAGGTTAAGCAGGTCTGTCACTCATCTCTCTCAGTGGGGTGTGTGCATGTATTATCACTAAAGCGCTAATGGACAAAGGTGTGATTAACACCAAACCACATGGTCTGATGGTGCGAGCCACACTGCTAACTGCGCCGCTCTGTGTGTTCCCGTCTCTGTGTGTGTGTGTGCATGCCAGCAAGAGACACAGTGTCACAGTGAGTGATTGTGTGTTTCTCAAGCTGTCACCCAGCCTCCAAACATCTCAAAGTAAAAACAGACTCTGCAGAGAAAAGTCCTTGACCTGGAACGCTTCATTTATACCAAAAACTCAACAAAGATAAAAATCCAAGAGTCCACTCCACAGCTTCACTAATCACTGATGCTGTAGGAGTATTTCTGCTAAACTCATGCTCTTCTAATTTATGATTTTTTTTTTTATCACTTCTTCATTTATGTTTACCGTATAAAAATCGCAGCTGACAGCCTCACCTCAAAGTTCATCGCGGGATTTGCTTGCAGGGTGGAGTAAGAACAAATTGCAGAATTTTTCAAATATTAATGACTAAAGAAAGATGTAAAAATTGGTGAAAATAGACATTTGGATATATCATCTCATAATGGATAAAGATGTGTCACTTAAATGTAAAAGAAAAGCCACTATGATGACAGAGGATGAAATATTTAGCCAGTGATTGACGACTAATCAGTGTTGTGGCCTGCTGATGCTTTCGTTGTACTCATACGAACAAGCATATTTTCTTTCTGTTACATTGACAATAAAGCTGATGTTTGTCGAGCGTCGCTCAGCTAGTAGTACTTACTGCTTTATGTGCTACGTTCTTGGATAACGCCACTGATATTGAGAAATTCTAGCCAGTTTTCATGCAACACAGAAAAGCAACATTTGTCCACAAGCACGCAGTGCAATGCAGACCAGATTCAAACATCACCCCTCCAGGCTTTTACATGTGAAGTTCATGCCGTAGTCTCAACACACAGTCTGGTTTTATTAGCTGGGATGGCTGCACATCGCAATAATAAACTTTTTTTTTTTCCCATTTGCCCGTTATTGGCTCGCTGTATATGGTTGACATTCACACTGATGTCTGAAAAGCAGAACTTTTCTTCCTTTCTGATGAGATCAACTCTTCCCAAGCAACACAATACATCCACAACTCAGTTTGGCAAAAATAATGAGGTCACTGCAGTAAAGTCAGTGCATAGCAATGCTGTTTACGTCTCCAACATGTGTGTGTGAATCTGCAGTCAACGTTTTAACCGTCCAACACCCTGATTAGAGTAGTACACATCTACTGAGTAGCATCACAACACAGAAGTTTTTTTTAAAGCTATTGCAATATTTTATCCTCCCTTTTCAAGACTTTTCAATAAATATCCCTCATTAATTTGTGTCCAGTTTTACAAAAAGACAGAAACAGCAGTGAGCGCCTCTTTGATTGGAAAAGCAACTTAAGGATTTATCGGAAAGGACCACGAGACAGTGCTGCAAAGTTCAGCCAATGACTGTATAATAACTACAGACGAACCATCTGATCACGTGACCCATAGATTTGTACAGAGACTTTTAACCCTTTGATGCAAAACATGGGTCATAAGTGACCTGGCTGAGTTTAATTTTTTTTATAATAACCTTTTTTATGACCCAGCACTTCATGAATTCCTCAAGTAACTTGTTTTTGTTCACTTCAAGACTTTATTTTATTTTTTATCTCTAAACACTTTTTAATAAAAATACCTTTTTCGTCACTACCGCTCTAATGCACAGGATGGGTCACAAGTGACCCGCATTCATTTTCTATGGAGTTTTGTTGAACGGTTAGTGTTTCTTTGCCATTTTATATAAAATAATTTAACTTGTCATTTAATATTCCAAGTTTCCATCACTTATTTAGTTTTTGTCTAATATCACTCATTATTTTCATTTATTTATA
>JBAMYA010100493.1:0-20504 GCA_037176975.1 Arrhamphus sclerolepis | reverse complement strand
TTCCTATGCATTGCTTTACCCAAATAATGAGAGACTCAGGTCAGCAACCCCAAACAGTCTGAAACAGCCAGGAATGTGGAAAAACAGGACTGTGAGAGGCCACCCCAAGAAATATGTAATCTTTACCTTTGAATCATTTGATAAAATCCTAACAGGAGAAAGCAGGACGCTGGAGATATGCAGGTTTATTTCAAATCAGCCCTGAAGTCTAAGAGAACTAGTAGTTTGTGTAGGTTACTGCATTGGGAATAAATATATTCCTGACAGCTTTGTTTGAAGATGATGAGTGGGTCCTTGATGTTCTGCCCAATCAGTGTGGAAGTAGGCCCATCTGACTGTTTCTGCAAAACAAAAAAAAACATGCTCATATCTCTAGTTCAAGGACAATCAGAAGATGATTTTAACAAGCAAACAGCTTTCTCATACACTCTCTCTCATACACACACAAATTGGATTTATTGAACAGACTGAATTATTCCTATAAATACTCCTTTTAATCTAGTTCCATTACTAGTGTGCATGAGCCAATGTGGGATCTAGTACTACTAATTAACAAACTCAACATGTCTTGGGGTTCAGAGGAAACCAGAATATCTGGGGAACAATCACACAGACACACAGAACATGCTCTGTCTCAATCAGACCAGATCTTCCCCACAACTTATATCAATCATCTACTAGAAGCACAACAAGCAGGAATAAACCTCCTAGTGATGCCCGATGTAGGCTATCTCACCTCCAAGATGAAGTGTAAAAGGACTGAGACTGTTCAAGAGAAATTATAAGATTAAAAGAAAAACATGATTAAAAACCTAGAATTAAGAATAAACATAAGCAACACCATAGGATTGGGTATTTCCTTTCACACATGATTGTATGTATTAGTGTTCTTTTCTTTATTCTACGATTATTTGGCAAAAATGGTTCTTTTTTCTAAAGTTATTTCTTAGTTTTATTTCTTAATGAACTCCAGATTGTTGTCCTGTCTGCAATTTCAAAATGCAGAAACATTTAGTATTTAAAAAAAAAAAGAAAACTTTTTGTTTTCTTTTTAAATAAAGGCTTTTTGGGACCAAACTTGAAAGCGATCACGCAGCAGTCCTGGTGTCAGCTCTGAATTCAAATCCTTCCCACCTGAAGGAATTGGATCTGGGTGGGAATACCATTGGTGATGATGGCGTCAAGGAAATTTCTGCTCTCTTGAAGAATCCCGACTGCAAAATGGATGCATTGAGGTAATGATATCTCTTTATATTGTTATTATTCTTCACTTGTACGGTTTTAAATATGATGATTTAATTTAAAAAAATATCCTTACTATGTATTAAAAGTAGGTCAATACAACATCTGATGAAAAAGAAGTAACAATTCAACATTATATAAAACCACCTTTAGTTGTAAGGACTTGAATTTAAATCACGTTATCAGTCTCTCGCATTTATGGAGGAGTTTTGCTTTACTCTTCTTTGCACTGTTGCTTCAGTTGAACTCTCTTAATGACCTAAATGTGCATAAGACCCCCACACCTCCATCATGTCCGGACTTTAACTGGGCCGTTGTGAAACCCTGATTCTTTTATTTTTCAGTCGTTCGTTTGTAGATTTGCTGGTGTGCTTAAAATCATTGTCTGCAGTCAGAGGTCAGCATCTGTTACAGCTTTGAAATAAAAACTGGTCTCTCTTGCAGACTTGAAGGCTGCCGGTTCAAGGAGAGTGGCTGTTCTGCGCTGGCTTCCAGTCTGATGTCAAACCCTGCCCATCTCAGAGTTCTGAATCTGGGAAGAAATGATCTCAGAAACTGCGGCATTGAACATCTTTCCGGGTTCTTGGAAAACCCACTCTGTCAACTGGAGACACTGAAGTATGAAAAGAGGCCACTTTCACTGTCTCTCCTCCAACACACCAGTTGTAAAAAGAAAGTTCACAATTTTTTCAGGCCATTATCAGAATAAAACTTAACACAGCATTTATGAGCTTTATTTGATCAAGTAATAAAAAAATTACACGCTGAACTAGCTCCATCTCAGTTATTTATCCTTTTATAATATATAGTAATGCTGCTATACTTTAATTTACATATACATTACTTAAATTTAATACTATTCAGCTTATGGATGATAATATATTATAGAACTCAATGTGCAGTTAAGCACACAGCTGACTTTACTATAGGCCTATATTTCTTACAGGTCATTGTCAAGTCTTGTCAATTTTATTAATTAGAGAAATAATTTTCTTTTACCTTTTTGTTTTTTGGGATAATCAGTGTTTTAGAAATTTATTTTGGGAAAGCAAATGATAATCTGTTTTTGTTGTTGGTGTTGTTGTTTCATAAAAGTCCTGAGGGCTGTTTCACAAAAGCAGGATAACGGATGAATCCAGGATGAACTGATGGCGCTATGTCAAGCCAGGGTTTATTTCATATCCTGGATTTCTGAATCCTACTTTTGTGAAACAGCCCTCTGGAGTTACTGAAATCATATGGATGAATCAAATTCATTTTGAACTTTGTTTTTTGTTTTTGTACACCAGAATGTGTGTGTTTAACAGGCCAAGCCACAAATAGATAGAGAGAGAAGTGAATAAGAACACTTAAATATCAAACATTCATTCAGTGAGATGGCAAAATAAATCCATAAGTAACTTCTGGTGTGGGATACGTGTTTAAAATGAAATTCTGATCTGATACCTGTATTTGTTTCATCTCTCTCTGTAGTCTTATGTGTTGCTCCCTAACAACAGTGGGTTGTCAGACTTTGATTGCTGCTCTGAGCTGCTCCTCCGTTTTGAAAAACCTCGATCTGAGCTACAATCATCTTGAGGACCAGGGGGTGAGACTGCTCTCTGATTGGCTGCAGGAGCCCCGGTGTAGACTGGAGGTACTAAGGTGAGACATGTCAGACTTGTATGTGCCTTTTTACATTAAGACTTCACATGTTTGTTTTTCTGTCAACTGTAAATTCTATTTAAAGTGTGATATATGTATATATATATGTACACATATACATATGTATATATATATATCACACTTTAAATAGAATTTACAGAAAAACAAACATGTGAAGTCTTTGGAATTTCCAGGTTTTCTATATTCATTTGCCACAATATGTGCCATTATATATTCATCTACATAACGATAATAGATAAAGAAAATATGCTTAAATTATAATCTAGCATCTTAATTCAATAAATTCATCAAAATGCACCTATTTATGATATAGATTACTTTCAACAAAACTTGTAGTTTGAACAGAGTCAGTTTGGAGTCCAGATAGTTTCTGTTTCATTCAGAGCTGTTTGAATAAATGAGAGGGAAACATTTTAAGTTTATTAGCATAAAGATGTGCAGTATGCCTCCCAAAAAGGGAAAGTAAGTGATATGTATAACTGGAAAAGGGATACAAAGGAGACTAGTGAACATCTTTACTCATGATTCTACTATCCAGAGGTCATTGAAGAGGCAGGATGTTCGGGGCAGAACCACTATGAGGACTGCCAAAGAACACTTTAGCACTGTGCAACAAAACTGGCTAAATCTTTCATGGATTAGATAAAAGATAGTGCAGCTGTTAGAAAGAAGTCTCAGTAAAATGTCTGGTGCTAAAAGGGCACATATTAGCAACAGCAAAACATAATTTTAATGTTGTGGTAAGGAAGAGTATTGTAAGAGTATTATAATTTGGATTGACTTCATTGCCCCCTCGTTGTGATTTATGGATAAATTAATTCCCAAGTTACTTTTCCATCTGCCATCATTCTTATCCATGTTTTTGTGTTTTCAGTTCAAGCACACTTTGTGTCTATTATTATGACTTTGATGTAGATAAAATTAAATGACATGGCAAATGAAATGCAGGCTTTTTTTACTTTTTCATTTTACCATGAGGTCCAATTAAATACCTCGATACTGCTTTTATTTTATACTTCATGCATCTTATTGTGAAGCCTTGTCAACTTCATTAATTACAGATATAATTGTTTTTCTTCCGAATCATCCATAGCTTTGTATTTCTTGTGTTCAAAGAAAGTAAAGTTATAAGCTGTAGCTTAGAGCAAGGAATTACCAAAATCATCAATTTAATAAGAACTTGGATGGTGGTGGTTTTCACAGTCTAGAATGAAGAGTTTAGAAAGACCAAACCACAAACAGCAGAAACAGCAAGTTCTTAAAGCCACCCCAGGATACAATATCACTGTTGACCACATGGGTGCATATAGATCTTATTAGCACTGTTTTGCAAGTGGCAATTTTGCCACAGCTCCTACAAAGCATATAACTCAATCTATCTAATTGATGAATAATTGAGATACACATTTAAAAAAGAAAAACTGATCTAAAAACAATTTAAATCTCTCCCCAAAGCCTGAGGCGCTGTGCTCTAACAACAGCACTCTGTCAGACTTTGATTCCTGCCCGGAGCTGCTCCTTTACTCTCAATGAGCTGGACATGAGAGAAAACGACCTGGATGACCAGGGGCTGAGACTGCTCTCCGACTGGCAGCAGAGACCTGAGTGTAAACTGAAGGTACGGTGTGTCTTTATTGAACATACTATTAAGTTATTTGAATCAACATGTGCAGCAACTACGTGTAGCCCATTAGCAGATGAGTAGAGTGTAGCCTGCTTAATTCAAAGAGCAACTGAAAACAGCTTGTTCTTGTAATGGAGACATTCAAAGGGATTTGATGGAGTGGGTAAAAATGCACATGGACATTTTTTGGTAAGAAAAAATTACATTACATACCGTATTCAGAGACTTCAGAAAAAACAGCCAATAAATGCAGTTTATGGGACCTTTGAAAGTGAATTTGTGCAAGAGAGCAGAGAAAGGCTCCAGCAGGTCCTGTGACTGTGAACAGGAGCAAGCAGGCATAGATGATGGATGGATGGATGTACTTTTTATAAGAACAGAGCAACCAATTACATTTTTACTGCTCTGTAAAACACATTTTTAATCAATGTATTGATTGTTTAGCAAAATTCAGAAAAATGTGAAAAATAAATTCATGGAAAAATATAGTATTAGTTGAGTTTTTTGTAAGTCAAGTTTAGACACAGTCCAAAGGACAATTAAAAGAAAAAAAAAACAAACTGAATATTTGTACACACTATGAATCAATGTTTTTAGTTACATGATGATAAAACAATGTGTTTCTCAGGTTTTAAGGTTAAGCACAGCTGTTGTTGAGAGGTCAAACCCTTCTTACCCAAGAAAGATGAAGAACAGTCAGCCTGGAGAAAGTGGTGGGAAGCTGCCGCTGCTCAGTCTCCAGAAGATGGACGCAAACAAACTGGAGACACCGATGATGACCGAGGAATCAAATAACAGATCACAGTTCACTGCCTGAGAACTACTAACAGAGAGACTGAACTAGAAATTTATTTACATTAAATGTAAAAGTCACAGGTGAACATTAGAGGTGTTTAATTTTTTTTCATCTTTTTCTTATTGTTGTGTTTTTCACTGTTAACAATTTATAATGATCTCATTTTAGCATTTGACTCAGGTGGCTCTGTTGTTCTAGTTCTTAGATTTAACCGCTACCTTTGATACTGCTGACCATATAATTCTCTTCTCACATTTGGAAAACACCGCTGTCATTAGGGGCACGGCACTAAAGTGGTCCCAATCCTATTAAACTTACGGGAGCTTCCCTGTCTGTCTGTGGATCACTCGTCTGGGACAGCTGCACTCACCAGTGGGGTCCCACAGGGTTCTGTTTTGGGCCCAATCTTTCTTTTTTTAAAACATTGTCAAAGACAATGTTAAAGACTTTTCTTCTTGGCTTTTGGTTCTATCTTTTGAGTGTTTTACATTGACATTTAGTTAAGCTATTTTATTTTTTATAATGTATTTAGGTTTATCTTTTGTTCTGTGAATCAGTTTGGTTTAAGTGTGCTTAATAAATAACTGAGTGACTTTGATACATAAGGCTCTGTGTAATTTTAAGTTTAATAAACAGTAGATAAAATGAAATACCAGAACATGTCTAACAAGCATCATGTTTGGAGTTTTCTTCCCAGTGGCGTAGTGGCAGGGCTGTCACCAACCACGTAGAAGGTTCAGGTTCAAATCCTCATTTAAAATTAAAAAAAGTCTTGTTTTCAGTCTGTTTTAACCTTTTATGTGCTGGTATGGGAATCTGAACGTAAAGGCTAGAAAATTAGCAAAATAGTGAATTTTTCTTGTGCCGGGTAGGGAGCAAGGCTCGAACCATCCTGTCAGATGCAGCCCATCCTTTGTTTAAGGAATTTCAGATCTTGCCTTCGGGCTCAAGGTTCAGGTTTTCTCAAAGGAGGAGTTCAGTCCCGCTGAGCGCTTTGCTTTTTTCACTCATCTCTCTCTTTATAAAAGACGGTCCGAAGATCGATCTGTCAGTCATCCACTGCATTCTGTCCCCACTCCTGGACAAGATCCCAAAATACTTGAATTCCTCCACTTGAGGCAGCGCCTCACTCTTAACTTCCCACTCAGAACCATGCAAAGTTATTGTTACAGAACTCCTTAGAGCCACAAAAAGCAAGAGAATCTGCAGATTTTCCACACCATCATAACCACTAGATCTACCATTACAACTTTTTCCGCATTATGTTTTGTTATGCTCAATATAATTTAATGAATATACCTTCATTAACAAGCACAGGCGAGTTAGCTTTGTTTTATTTCATTTATTCATTTTACAAGTTATTTAGCAGCTCTGACATCATTAACAACAAGTTTTAATACATCTCATACAGGCTCAAACAGGAAAAATACATTTTTAGATGTTGCTTTTTAGGTTGTCCAATTTGGATGACACTGGTTGACCAGGCGCATAATAATGCTCCAGATCCATAAAAAAACAACAACAACCTAAAACTAATTAGTTTTATTTATATATGTATAGTTTTGTTTTAGACTATTTTTTATATTGCGCAGATCTGTGTAGACTGTATGACTTTTCTTATGTCGCTCAATATTGTGATTGCGTGAATGTCTTTTTTAAAATTTTTTTTTAAAGAGACTCGAGGCACTCTTGCCGCAGCTGGTTGTGTACATGAACGGACGCGAACACTTAGTTAAACTACAAATATATCCAAGGCACCAAGGGGACGACTACCTGAGATGACCGCGTGATCCACGTGATTTCGAAACCTTCGGGTAAAAGCGTAATCTCATTAATCCAGCCAACAAGGCAGCGCTGGGAAGTGCCCCACTTTTGAAATGTTCTTGGTGAGACCTGAGGTTGGAGCAAAAAAGGAAAAAAAAAATGAAAAGAAATGAACACATTTCTCTCCATCAACAAACAACCGTATAATCTGGAAAACCTCTATCAGGAATCCACCGCGGCTTCATGACACCAATATATCAGTCTGCGCTACAACGACCTGACTCACCTGGGTGTCTGTCAGCATATCACGTCTAGCTAATAGCACATTAGGAAACACAATCTGAAGCTTAACTATGCAAAATGCCCATCCATTAAGATAAACGTATTATTATTTCAAATTTATTCTCATGTTTAAAACACACGTATCTGCATAATCTGAGAATGACAGTCTGAGAAATGTTTTGACAATGACAAGCAATCTTCATGCGCATTTCACAATTGCACAAGCTGTACACATGGTTGGAGGTAGGAGTAGAATTTTGTTCGTACCTAAAAAAAAGTTTAGAACGTCACGATTGCAGAAACTCATAAAATTTACTCTGCTAACAGGTGATGCCAAATCACTGCTCATGTTGTATGAATGAGACCTAATATGTTTTCTTGTGCTGTTAATTGTACTAACAAGGCAAAGACGGCTAGTCAACAGGCAGCACCTTCTTCCACAGACAAAAGCTGCTACCAGAACTGATGACCGCTAGCCGTTAGCAGCTTGCTATGACACCAGCCAAAACAGCTGTCTCCTCAAATCTCCTCCTAACTTCAAGGCCTTCAGCCTTTCGCACTGACTATCTTTTCCACTATCTTTTCCAGCCTCCACAAAGACCCAGCTCTGTTTCAGATTTCTCCCTGGTGGCTTTGGCTTTGGTGCTATCGCCTACCATGTGGGAGTTTGATTCCCGGCTGTTAAGGAAGGGCGTCCAGTGTAAAACCAAAATATGAAGCATCCAGCCAGCTTCTAGACATACTTGTTTAGCTCATTTGCTTATTTGATATATGAGTGACATCACAGAGGGGCTTGTCCAGTTCTTCGTATATAGTCTATGGTTCTGACAATAAGAATGTAAAAAAAACAACCAAAAACTGTAATTAGAGTCGAAGCAAAGTAGCCTGCCTCTCACCGCAGTGCAAACTTTGAACCGAACATCAACTGACAAGGTTGTAATACACTTGAATTTTACATGACGAAAATCTTAAAGTTGCTCCAAGCCCGTCGTATCCACCTTAACTTTGACGAACAGTGTGTCATCTTTGATGAACACAGCTTTTCCTGGGATTCCAAGGGTGTCGAGGGGAATGAAGCAGGGAAAGCCAACTGCAACGTTGCTAGCAGCATCAGCAGCGGGCTGTTGGAAGCATTTGTTTGTCGGGTCGGGTTTGAAGCTGAGACTCTGGTGGTTCCTGGCGCCACTTTGATCCATTACAGACAGTGACACAGTCTGTCTAAAAGGCCACGGCAGCAGAGCATCAAAGTCTCCGGGCATCAGGACCACGTAAAGCGACAGGTGAGTTCCCCTTCCATCTCCATCCCCGTTCAGGTAGGCTTTGACGGCCATCTTGTAGCCGCAGTGTCCAGTGTGGAATGGCATGCTACTCAGGCATGGAAGCTGACCGCTGACTTCAGCTTCCTTCTTTCTCTGGAAGTCATCAATCTTCCAGATGAGTCTGCCATCATAGGATGTGACCTCAAGCTCTTGCAGGTGCTGCTTATTGAGACTGAGTTGAGCAGTGTGAAGATCCAGGAGACCAGAGTGACTCTTCAGTTTCTCCTCTAATGTCACTGGATAAAGAAAACACTGCTTTTACTTTCTGCCAGCACAAATACACAATCGTGTAACATTTAGAGGAGATAACTTCTTGTAATTATTCATTAAAGCACTTGAATTTACTATCTCGAAAGACAAAAGCAAAACGGGAATGACATCTGTCTTTAAAATACATAACACATGACAAACTTATATCTTACATACTGGCAAAATATAAACTAACCCAAGGAATTAGTGAACTAGTCAATTAGTGTGGCTGGGAAAGCATAATGGTGATCTTGACTTCTCAACCAGGACCAGATAGAGACAAATGACACTTTATTTTCATTTTTTTGCAAAAACAGACCCCAGTGTGTAGTATAATACAAACACACAAAATAAACAGTTCCAATCCATCTGTCCACTTAAATAAATAAATAAATGATAATAATAATAAGAGTTCACCTATGCGCTCTCTAAGGGCCTCGGCTGCCATCACTTCCTGCATCACAGCATCCAAAGCCTTTTTGAGCTTCTCCAACTCGTCCAGACTTGCAGTCCGTCCCCAAGACAGCTGCTGGATGCCCAGCTGGACAGAGGACAGCATGTCCTCCTGCCGGCTCAGGGATGTCTGCACAAACACAAAAAGATTGCATCATTACGCCTCAGTTACACAAACACGGTAATTCTCTGTATTGTAGTTTAACAGCATCGGTGGGCGGGTGGAGTGGGATTATAGGATGCTTTTAATTTAGCGTTACAGTTCAATAAGCAAGTAAATAAATAAATAAGTGATAGACCAAAGGTAAAATGTGAACACTAAGATCACTTAAGAAGAATATATTAAGAAACTGCATTGTATGTAGATAAACAAGCTGTTATGAATACATGATATGATGCACAACAATGCCCAAGTCACACCATTCTAAAGAAAGAAGAAGAGATGATCCTTGTTAAATCATATTTCATTAAAATGTTGCATTTATAGCCTTGGGAAATACATAACACTTTGTGGTTTACTTTTTTGGATTTTTTTTCTTTTTTTCCAAAGACAAAAGTCTTAGTGATAGTTGGGAGAGGTGATCTACAGTATTTTTACCGTACAGACCTTTGGTTAAAGAGATTAAATAATAGCAGAGTTAGGAAACAGACAAAAGACTGACCAGCAGTGATAGGAGAAAGGAAGAGTCAAATTTAAATGATGTTTTTCACCTGAACAGTGGAGATGATGTGTTCTTGGTTACTGCTCTGCTCCAGCAGAGGCCTGATTTGCTTCTGCAGACCAGTGAGCAGTAAACTGTCCGTGTGAATCTGCTGCTGCCTCAGCAACGCCTCCTCCTGGAGAACCTCCACCTGAGCAACAAGACAGCAGTCTGAGGGAAGCACGTGGATCCAAACTGATTACATCCATGAGAAGTAAAATCTTTATCTCTCTCTTTAATGTATGTTTATCACATAGGCTATCAGTTAGGGAATGATCCAACCATGTAAACCAGCACCGTCGGCTTTCTGAAGTCAAACCTTTTGCTCCAGGTGGGTGCTGTTTTTCAGGATCATCAGCATGTGATGACTAACAGCGACCTCTTCATGCTTCTTCACGTTCCCTCTTTTACCCTGTGAGACACAACTCCCCTTTACTGGATAATCAACACAGAAGGAAACAGGACACTGGTTGTCCATAAATGTCCACGTCGAATGTTTTAGATGAATGAACCTACCTTGATAGAGCAACCAAACTTCTTATAGGAGCAGTCAGTGTGAACCTCAGCACACGACTCTCTGTGCTCCATCAGCTGAAGGACAAGAACATTTAAAGTTTAGATCCGTATTGCTACGTAAATGTTCAGAGCAGCTCTTCTTCAGTAAAATTGCATGGACAGTAGATATGTTTTCATAACCCTCAAAGTTGTGAAAATTGTAATTCTATACCAAATGCTGTTTCTTTTCTCCCTTTTGTTTTATCTTTTGCAAAGAGAAGCCACTTCAGGTTTATAAAGTAAATGGCTCTGTTGGACATCATGTAACAGGTGCATCAAACTAAATAAATAAAGAGTTATTACTTTGGATAACTCATGAAAAGCTGCGTAGTATTGTTCTAAAGTATTAAATATATGCTCTTCTGTGAAATTATGGAGAGTAACCTCTCAGAAAGCCCTCAGATGTGGCAGTCTGCCCTGCAACAGTTCATTGAAGACATCTACCTCCTTTTGAATGAACAATAAGAACAGCTAGTAGGGTTGCAGAAATAGAAATTAACCTTCCAAAAATGAAAAAGGTTCTGGACATCCATCATTATTACTCTTGGACAGACTAAGAAAGAATAAAACCTGACTTTGTTGCACAATGTTACTTAATGGTAGGGCAAGCATTTCTACAATATTTCTAACCCAACACACTTTATGTCACATTGAGGGAATATCTTCTCACCCTCTGTTAGTTTCTCACCTCATTTAGACTCTAAAACAGCGTGGGCGACAATCTAACAAAAAACAGTCTGCGCCCACCCACAGATGCGGGTGATATACTACAGATAGTTTATCTTAAAATTAAATGGAAAATAAAAAAATAAAAAATTGTCATCTTCCTGAAATGAAGTCGCGAAGAAATCCTCCACAGACTTTTGTAAACTCACTAAAGTGCTGCACTTCTCGAATTGAATGTCAGTGTTTTAAAAGAAAACTCCCCTGAACAGTTTTGAATTCAAACAAATGCGATGAAAATGAGAATGTTGAAGTGTTAAAGCACTGAAAGATTCAGAGGAACAGCTCACCTTGTGTCTGGTGACCTTCAGAGAGCAACCATCTGGACATTCCATCTTCACCTCCGGACATAAGTTTTGCATGTGATCCTAAGGAGCATGGAGTCCCGACAAACATGTTAAAAAATGTTTTACATTCCATCTTATGTTTTAAAATTTTGAGTTTACACAATTCAATGGTTCAGTCATCTACTTGTGAAAGATCACAATGGACAAACTACATTTTTATTAAAAAAAAAAAAAAAAAAAACTGAAAGAAGACGGCCTATTAACCCATGTTTTTAAAGTAGGTCAGGTGAATGTTTGAATTGGACCACCAGACTCAGGTTTCTCAGATCTTTCTTTTGACTGGCGTGTCAGACATTTCTGAAAAACAAGCAGGTTGTCATGGTGTTGGTGTATTTGCTGTGGTTATTGTTGGGTTTTGTTCAGTGTTGGAGTTCTGGGTTCTTGTTTTCTTGTCTCTGACCTTTTCTGTGTCTGTGAGCTTTACTTCCTGTTTTATTTTGAAGTCCTTTCTGTGTCCAGTTGTATTCTGTTTGACTTTCCTGATCCTCGTTCCCCTGATGTGTGTGTCTCATTACGTGTATATAAGGTCCTGTCTTTGTCTGCCCTGTGCTGGTCTGTACTGTTTGCTCCCTGTGTCCCCGCTTGTGGTTAGTTTGTGTTTTGTATCACCTTGTTTGGAGTTCTTTTGGTTCCAGGTCCTTTTTGTGTTTTCCTGCTGTGGCAGTTTTTGGTTTTTCTTATTAGATATCAGTTTTGGATTACTCCTGCTCTCCTGCATTTGGGTCCTCCACCTTACACCCCCACTTCATGACACTGGTTTCACACTGTTTTGATGGATGTTACCTGGAGGAGGTTGAGCTGTAGCGGCTTCCTGCAGTGAGGGCAGGGCTCCCTGCGGTGAGGACAGGTGTTCAGATGGTCCTGCAGATGTCTCCTCTGCAGCACCTTCCCGCAGCCTGGGTTGGTGCACTGGAGCTGCTCATACTGGCAGGACCTCAGGTGCTCCTGCACAGGATGAAAAGATGGCAGAAAACTGAGCAGCTGATGGTCACAGAGCTCCATATTTTACATCACTAGTGACCTGTTGGACTTCTATAATGTTCTGGACAGTCTCCTCTAAGAAGGGGTCAGATATGTGCCATCAAGCCTGCTTCACCTGCCCTTGACAGTATTTGGTCATATAATGTGCAGGATGTTGACATTATCATGGCTTACTGGCTGCTTGCGTCTGCCTTGATTCTCAATAACTAGCTGCCATTATTCAGTATAACAGCCTCACTCATCATACCGTGTCCACACAATGGACATGGTACAAAAAACCAACAACAGGCATGAATTTCAATCTGAACACAGACAATAAAATTCCTTTAGAAATATATTCTGTGACTGAACACTTTGTTCATGAAGATGAAAATAAACCTTCCTTTATTGTCATTGTATATACAAATATATATAACAAAATTTGGGTGTTCAGCCATTAAACATTGTTTATCCCCCCTCCCCAACCCCTCCACATCCCATCCACACATATACATTCAGAAAGATACTGCAGTGGTTGATGAACAAAAACACTAACGACATAAAGATGGAGTCTACCTGCAGCTGATTCAACATGAGGACAGAGGTGCATGTTGGGGAGTTGGTACAGTACACCTCTAAACTGGAGATTTCACGTTTGCAGCAGTTGTCCTGGAAAACCTACAGAGGAAAAAACAAATAAAGACAAAATAACACATTTAAAGTAAGTTGATCCAGTTTGCAAACTCAAAGCAACACAGACTGAATGTTTCCATGATATCCTTGTATCATATGTGTGTATATGAGTAATAGGAGTAATTATAGGAATAACTATGTCCTTTAAATAAATTAATCTAGTTAATGTGTGTGGAAGTGAAAGAAAGTTGCTGGTTGTTGCTTGAAACAGGCTCCATTTGGTAAGAATGAAGCATGAACTTGGTGGGTGATGGATTCAAAGCTAGACTTACTTTTTTGTTTCACTGAAACAAACGAACAAAAAGGTACTGCATGTTGAAGCTCTGCTGAAATACCTCTGCTGGTGTGATCACAGCTTGGTCCACTGGGCAAACTGGGCTGGATGGTGATGAACTCTCTCTAAAAGAAAAAGCAGGCTGGAATTTAGACCAAGCAATTTAAGGTGGATTTCATGAATGGTATGAATCAATAGTGTACTTTGACTGGTTAGTATGGAACATTTATAATCATCTAATTAAATGGTGAACAATGAAGTGTGTAAAAATAAGAAATGTTTATGGCAACTTAAAATTAGCAACATATTTAAAAAGCTAGTGTGGGCTGCGCTCATTGCCCAACGCCAGTGTTGCATTGCGACATCTCTGCAGCCGTTCAGAATCAAACATGATCGTTCAGCTCTTGACTCATGACTTCATGTTGTTGCAACCACAATAGTTTGAATTTAGTTAAGCTTTTTTTCTGTTGCTTTCAGTTTGAAAGTTGGGTAGCTACCTCATGCAAACATGCCTGATTTTTCATCAAAAATGTAATAATTCTCATTTTCAGTGAGAAACCACCACTTATATTAAAGCAGAAATGTAAGCTTAATTAGGGGTGTGGCTGTATGAGTGACAGCTGCACTGCTAGTTGGCAAACAGCTAGTTGTCAGCTCTTTAGTTACTTGGAACTTTGGGTGAATTTGTCTTCTGAGCAGTGAATAAAGGCCTAATAAAGCATCATTATCCTAACAGACCACTGGAAGTTGTGCTGGGCTGGCCTGGAAGGGTCTAAGTGTCCTTCACCCCAAACACCTGCTTAGGCCAGCCAACCCAGAAGGGTCCAGGGCCTGGACACTTCTAGCATACCTAGTCGGTGTGTAGCTAGGCATCGGATGGCGTTACCTCCAGAGGAGGTTGGCTGCAGCTCTGGTAGGCCTGATTTCAGATGTTGCTACAGCAACAACATCTGACATAAGCAGGGATGGATAGATTTGATCAAAATGATTGCTGTAAGTTAGCATTATAGTTTAGCATGAGCTAAGCTCAAATACTACGCCATGTTGGTGTGTCTGACTGCCAGGCCTGTTTGTTACACCCATTTGTCCATTTTTTTGACTAAAATCAGCTCTTTCCAATGATGGTGTCGACCAGAGTTTCAAAAAAATGGGATTCAAAACCACTGTTCAGAAAACCTGTGGGTGACATCACAGAGAGGTTTGTCCAGTTGTTTTATACAGATTTCAACATGAGTTTCCAGCAATGCTGTACAGTCAGTACTGCAGTACTGCCCTAGAAGACCCACACTGGAACTCATGTGTCTTAAAGTCAGCCTTGTTGTTGTTCATGACTTGAATCTCAGTAAAGTCCATAATTTCATATTAAAATGTAGGGCTCTGTCTGGCACCACACTGTACATACTGCACCAACCATAAACCAAGACCGGATATACTGTTATGGGATTTGTTTTGCTTCCACACATTTGTAAGAGAAGTGAAAATCTGGTTCTGCCACAAGATCCACAAATCCAGTTCTCTTTCCCTTGACGTCTCTGTGGTTCCTCTTTCTCTCTTTGGCTAGTTGGCTCGTACTTAAAGTCCTGTTCACAAGTAAATGAAACAAAGTTCATTTAGAGAGCTTGCTAGTTCGTTGTTCTCAGGGCTCAAAGTGGCCTGATATAAATCAAAGGAAATGGGTTAAAAGGCTGAAAAGAAGGGGAAAATAAAGACAAAGGCACAATTTAGAGCACAACACCCTAATGAATGGTTTGACGTGTATCTAACCGTGGCCAGGGGTAAACTTTTTCTGACTGGTCGTTTCTGACTGGTTGACTATTTAAAAAAAAACAAAAACATTTTTCTGTCTCATTTTTTCCCATTTAATCACCTCCAGAATGAAATCTATTAAGGTCATGTTAACTAACTTTTACTGCAGGAATAATTTCGTAAATACAACATTCCAACCCAGGCACTCACATCTGTTTCAACATGTTTGAGAGGGATACAGTGCAGCATGAGCAGCGGCGGCTGAGAGAGCAGGAGAACGTTTGAGGAAAGAGACCAGTATTTGAGAGAATAAAGCAGGAAATTAGACACACTAATTTCACATTGTTTCACTTAATTAACTTTTCAAAGCACAGGAAAAAAATAAACACCCACATCTCAACAGAACTCTGTGTTTACCGCAACTGAAGCACATTTCCTTTTTTCTTTTTTTTTTCTTTTTTTTCCACTGTAGCTGTGCTGCTGCAGCAAATCAGCAGACTTCTTACAGACCACTGCGCTGACAACAGTGTTCTTTAAGAATCTTAATGGTAATAGCAGTAATAACAGTGTGCCTAAAATATAGAGCTTTTTTTAAGGGCTCTTACAGCAATCCATGGAGGCAGTGGAAACAGTAGATGTGTCCACAGGAGTTCTGCTGTGGATTGAGCACAACGCCCTTGCAGATAGGACACACAAACTCCTCCTTGAGCTTTATCACAAATTTTAGGGAGTGCTGGATGGACGTCAGCTCTGATTCCCAGGTGGCCATGGAGCCTGGCAATCTCATCCTGGACTCCCCGAATTCAAGCCTCGACTCCTCTGATCTTCTTATGGACTCCTCTGGTTGTAAACTACACCCATGGGATTTCCCCACATTTGTTTCTGCTGTTGCCATGAATCTGCAGGAGTGGGAAGAAAAAAAATTAACAGATCATTTAAAATGATCTAACATATTTTTAAAATGATCTTTTAGAAATGATGTAATTTCTCTTTTTGATTGATAGTGTGTTAGCGTCTGAACATTTAAGGGAAACTACCTGGAGGAGGAAATCGTAAATGGTAAAACTTTAAAGTGGGTTTTCATCACTTTTCTGAAAATGAAAGGCAACCCACTCCTCTCAGCTACCTAATGATGCATATCTTTTATAATATTGTAATTCATCTTCAGGTGCAGTTCACTTCTGGTTTCAATTGCTCTTTCACGCATCGTTTGGTATGGCTCAGTCATAACAGCTTTTTCATTAAGTTTTAACACCACAATCTGAAATCTATGCACTAATATTATATTGCAGAATGACACAGAAATTAATGTTTCACATTAGTTAAAGTTTATAGTGGATTTGACTTCAGTGGATTAGCAAAGATTAAAGACCTCTGCATTGTTGAGCAAAGGATTTTACTCTGTCTGTGAAACACGATGGTGAGAGTATCATGGAGTCACACTGGCTTCCTGAAGACCAAGGCAAATCATTTAAACACTGAATTCTGCTTTGTTTTTACCAGATGTCCAGCTACCTTTTCTATTCACAGATGTATGTAAAACTGGAGCATTTCAGTAAAAGAAATAAAAGTAAAATACACATAAATCAAAACAAATGCATCTTCCTTTTTAACAGTTCACACAAGGCAAGAGCCCCAGCAAGCCACTATCAAAACAGCGGGACTGAATTAAACGTTACTTCATTACGGTTCTGAAAGTTTGCTGCTCTGGTGATGTGTTTGGGTCAACACAATGCCAAGAGGGAGGGACATAAGCTATAGTCATAGAGAAGCAATTGTTACTGCAGGGCTGTATTGTGATTTCTGAACAATTTGGATTTTAACCTTCTACAGTGGGAAAAAACTCTTCACAGGTCAAAAGCATTCACCATGAAGATAGCAGCAAATATATACTATTGGTCAAACCATACAGATTTTAGAAAAATCTAACCTGAACCCCACTGGCAAGCCTCACTTTCCATAACAGTACAAACAGAAAAAGGCTGAACAAGTTGGCCTACAGTTCATTTGCAAGAGCTGCCAGGAGAAAGCCTTCTTTTATATAAAAAAGAAAATTGAAGCACAACTGAGGTTTAGCAAAGCTGCATCTGAAGACTTAGGAACAGTATCCTATGGACAGATGAGTCCAAAGTGGAGTTGTGTGGCATTAATGCCCTGCATGTTTGGCGAATCAAATACAGGAATTTAGCAGAAGCACTTCATACCCACTGTCAACTGGTGGCGGGGTGGTGATTTGGGCCTATGTTGCAGCCTTGAGACCATGAACTCCTCTGCATATGAGGGTATTTTGATCTAAGGGCATGTTTGCAGCTAAAACATGCTCACAGTTTGATCATGCATTAAGACTTTGATCCGGGCATACTGGAAAATCTGAATCAGAATGGCAAAAAAAAAAACCCAAGCATTCTGAATGATCTTGTCAAGTCTAGACTAAACTGAAATGCTGTGGCGAGAGTAAAATTCAAAAATTCAATATAAAAAATACTTCATTAATCCCCAAAGAGAAAGTCATTGAGAGATCAAGCAAATGCATGACATGTTCAATGAACTGAAAGCAAAGTTGTAAACAAAGGCCCAAAAATCCTAGACAGCCTTCTGAATGACTGATATAGTCATACAGGAAAAAGCAGCTTCAAGTTGTTGCTGCTAAAGTGGATCCACAAGCTACTAAGTCATGGGGGCACTTAGTATTGTCCACATCTTTTCTTTAAATTATTGTTTAATGAACACTAACATGTTTTTTTTTTCTTTTCTTTTTTTTGACTGTTTTGTTTTATCTAGAATTAAAAACATGACTTAAAAGGGTGTCCTAACTTTTGGACATTGTGATGCAGCAAGAAATGAAAAATGACAGGGAAGTGTTACATGAAATGTTTCATACTTTCCTTCCACGCGGTTTGACCGACGGAAAACTGTCAACTGAGCTCGCGTCAGACTCTGACCACGCCACGCCATGCGAACACGTTATTATACATATCAGCCACAAGCATAGACAAAACAAAACATAGAATAGAATAAATACTGTGTTATAACCAACAGTGCAATGATGATCCAGTGAAATAAGAGGACAGTGGGGTCCGTTATGTGACGTTAGAGATCAGCCTGCAGGGGAATCCCCGCTGCTGCTGGGGCTCTCCGTTTTCAGCTAAATCTCTCTTCTCTGGAGACCTTCTGATAATGAGTCTTTAAAACTACTCTCCACTCGTTTTCAACGTTTTACACGTTAAACCCCTGATGAGTCGTCGACACCTGATGTTCCCGCTTGAACCGGAGCATTTTTACTTTCATTTTGTCATTCAGCCAGTCAGTCAATAATCAATCAATAATCGCAGACCGTTCAGCTTCGCGTGCTTTTCTTACCCCAGTGAATTCTCAGTTAAGTCATTAAAGTGGCTCTTGTAATGCAATCACAGCGAGTCGGTCCGATCGATTCCCTATTGATTAGTTGCGCTCATCTGAGCAGCAGCAGAGGAGGAAATTACAAGTGCAGGAAGTGACTTAACATCAACAACCTGCTGCTGCTGCTTTTACACATGCAGGGTGACTGTTTAATCCTGTTACTGCTACACCAGCACACCACTGGGTCACATACTCACTGTAGTTTTGAGATAATGAATCATTTATCAATTAAGACATATTCATTAATCCATTGCAATGGATTGATGTTGATTTCAAAAAAACAAAACAAGCAAAAGAAAACAATTAACATGATTTTGGATGATTGTAGTCTGCATCATATTAAAAGTGATGATGGACTTTGGTTTTTAACTACCATCATAGTTATAGTCTTTCAGTATCCAACAGCCTTTACTGTCTGTTATTACTGTTATTTGAAACTGATGTCCTCATATTTTTGCAGTAAAAGTAGTGAACAAAATGTGTGCAGTTTTATTATTCCTATTGATCAATGTGCAAATGGCATCTTACAGTTGACGAGGAACTGCAATGTTTTTTTTTAGTTTTTTTTTACTAGGAAATAAAAGTGAAAGCATGTCACAGTTATTGAAATCTAGTGGTCCAATTATCTGTCGATCAGAAAATATGCAACCGTGGTGTCGTTGTTCTTGTTCTGGTAAATGCCACATTAAAGTTGTTCTTGTTTTCCACTTTTATCCCAAATACGCTTTGGTTTTTCATGCTTTCACCTCTTTGAAGAGGACGTATTACATGCCACTTCCAGTTGCAGGTTGTGATCCTCCACTTTTTAATTGTGCACCCTTAAACTTCACAAAAAAATTTCCCACTTTCTTATTCTTTGTTGCTCTCTAAACTCCTCAAAAAGTGCTAGATGGTGCCACAGATATGTTTTTTTTACATTGCTGCACAGATATCACATTATGATTTAAGCAGCAAGGCAATTAAACTCTGAATATCTGAATATATTTAATATCAATTCTTCTGTTGCTGTTTTTTTCTCAATATGTGGGACCACCCACTTTAAAAGGTAATTAAAAAACAACAGCTGGTGGATTAAAAGGTGACTTATAGGAAATAAGAACACTTCCTTCATTGAGTGTAAATAGTGGTCTGAGAAAACCTCTGAATTTATGGCAACTTTATAACCCTTAACACTCATGCCAAAATGGTAAGAAAGTTATTCATTTAATTTACTTTTACTGCAACCATAAAACGGCATGAAAACACAGTATTGATCACAGCGATGGGAAATGAATACAGGTGGCAATCAGCTACAAAATAAGAATAGCCCCACAGGTGCTGAAAAAAAAATTGCAACTGCTTCAATTAAAGTACACTGGATCGCTTCTGCTGAAGAATAAAAACAACCTTTGTACAAATTTAGTTTTTAATGAGACAGCCAACAACCCCAGAGGGACACGTCTGTAGCTTCATCTTTACATCAATAGTATACAGGTTCTACTGAAACTCAAAGGACATGATGTATGAATCCAGACACATGAAACACTGTGATACATGTTTGTCCAAAAAGCATTAAGAGCACTTTCACAATTTTACACAAGAACCAAAACTGGTAGCACCAGGAGGAAAGAGAATAAATAACGGAAAGACAGACTAACAGCACATCATAGAGTCACCTATTTAAACTCTGAAATTGAAATTATATTTCTATTAAGAAGAGAAAAAAAATGAAT
>JBAMYA010100484.1:0-20504 GCA_037176975.1 Arrhamphus sclerolepis | reverse complement strand
CTCATAGCTGAACATAATATAACCTTTACATGTTCGTGACAATCAGGTGCCACCATGACATTCTGGCACCTGATTGTCATGAACATGTAAAGGTTATATTATGTTCAGCTATGAGTCCAGATTCTCCCTACGGCACTTGAATCGTAGGGTCAAGATGTGGAAAAGATGCAGAGGACACTCTGGTGATTGCTGCACTGATACAGTGCACAGTATAGTAACATCCTTTGGTGGAGGAAGTATAACGGTGTGGGGCGGCATCAACCTTGCTGGAGAAAACCAGGCTTGTTATCACTGAAGGCAATCTCAACACAGAGAGATTTTGAGATGAAATTCTCCCACCAGTGGCAATCCCATATGTCTACAGCCTGGGATCAAACTCTGTCCTCCAAGATGACAACACTGGCCCCCACAAAACAGGGTTCCTCAGAGACCACCTTCAGAATCTGGGAGTATAGAAGATGACCTGCCAGACCTCAACCACAATGAACACTTGTGGGATCAGCTCAGGCTGTTCATGCCAGAGACCACCACCATGATGGCTGACTTGCACCAAATGCTGGTTGAAAAATGGGAAACCATCCCACAGCAGTGTGTGACCAAACTGGTGACCAGCATGAGGAGGAGGTGCCAGGCTGTTGTGGCTGTGTATGGTTCTTCCACACACTGTTAAGGCTCCTGTTTGTTAAATGAAAACATTTAAGTTGTTTAATTGCCAATATGTCTTGATTCTTCTAACTTCAGTAGTCAAATGCACAAAACATCCCACAAATGCATGTTCCTTACAAATGTGACGCCATTTAAAAAAATAACAACAGCTTACTTTAGTATTTTTTTGTTTTTATAACTTCATGGTTGTTACATTCTACTCACACGAAAACAAAAACAGCTTTAAAATATTATGTGTGTGCACTTCAATAACTAACTTTGCTGACTTCTTCTATCTCTGATGAGATATTTTGATACAATGAGCTGCTCCTCACATCTCTTCTAAACTATAAATAGTTGTCAATCAACAATACAGCCACTGTGCAAACTAAAGTAAAATCAGGTATAAAGATAAATAAAACATTGCAATTTAAATGCAAAATGTTCATGACACATTCCTTTTTTAAGATTTTATATTTGGCAGGTAAATGTTGAATAAATCTGTGGCTTTACAGACATTCTTTGATTATTCTTTAGGCCCTTCCTGCGAGTAACTGATATGTTTTATATGCCTCGTAGCCAAACTTGATGTAAGAGTAAACACATGTATTTCACTTAGATAACAGGCATCAAACGTTTATTATTTGTCCAAATAAATGGTTTTCTTTATTTTCTACCTCACCAGGGGGGAAAAAGCCACCTGGTTTTAACTAATCTAACAAATAAAAGTGTTCCACCTTCCACTGGAAAAGTACTGCAATAATTAAAATGTTATTTAACTCTAACCAATGCCGCGAGGAGCTTCTCATTCCTTAAACATGTCAGGAGACACATCCTGTTGTTCCAATAAAAAAAAAGAGATAATGTTTTTCAGAGGGGTCAAATTATTGGTCTGCATCAAACAAAGGGATTGAAGAAAGTAATAAAAGCAAGTTAAAAACTGTCCAACGTCCAACGACCTTGAAGGGCAGCGGTGAACCATCACCTTAAAGGAAAAAGTGTGGTGGAAAATCACTTCTGAAGCTTGCTTAAACATCTGGAAATTCATTATTTGTGTGCAATAATCTGAACTAAAGGAGGTCCGATAAAAGATTACAGTGTGTGACTCTTGTAGCAGACAGTCTGTGCGTATCCTGCAGTTTGTGACATGTTAATATGAGTCATTATCCTGGTCCTCACAGACTCTTGCACTTAGTGAAATGAAATGGAAGTACGAAGTTTGAGTCTGGTGAGGACCAGGCTTGTAACTCATTGCATTTTAATAAAACCAGTTTGCAGCTGGACAATATGACCTCAAATCAATATCCTGATTAAGTGAACAAGTTACCTTGATTAGGATTAATGAATGATTATTTTAGTATTGTTTTTTGTTTTTTTTCCTCTATAGATCAATGATGAGGTTGTTTTTTTCTTTTTTCTTCAAATATAATCAGTTATTAAAACTGGGCCATTTTTCTAATAAAAGAGCACACATCTTTGATTTTAAAGGAACTGAAAGGAATGAGAAACTAATTAGAAGTTCTCTATAATATCTTAAAGTGTTTCTCATTTTCTTTTTCATTCAAGGTGAAAGGGTGAATTCATACCAGGACCTTTTGTGTCATCCCTTTCAGACTACAGCTAGACTGTGGTCACTGGGTTTTCGGTTTAGTGACAAATAGAAATTAAATGAGTTTTGTGTTTTCGTTTTATTTGCTCAGTCTTCCTTTGAAGAAAATTCTGTGAAACATAAAATATGACTTGTATTTGGAAAACTAAAGAAGGCAGTAGTGAATTCCAAATATCAGAAGCTGTCTCAGATTAGACATTTATGTTTTTTGGACGTAGGATCATAATGTGTTTCTGGAAACACATGACAGTCTGACGCCGTGTAAAACTCTTTTTCTTCTTCTTCTTCTTCTTCTTACTTCAGGGCTCCAGCGTAGACGTCTCATTCCAGCTCTGACCTTGGACTCCTCTTCTTCGTCCCCTTCTCAGCGCTCCTCCAAACAGGCCATCACTTCCTCTTCCTCTTCATCCTCCAGCCCAGGGGCATGCTGGGTAGATGGCCCATTGGGACCCCCTGCAACCTCAAACCTCCGGGGTACCACTGCATCTGCAGAAACCTTTGAGATCAAGGTGTATGAGATAGATGATGTGGAGCGACTACAGAAGAGGAGGGACAAAGGAGGGAGCAAGGTGAGGGGGGTGGGGGTGGGGATGCTGTGGGGAGGGATCTAGGTGAGTCAGTAAGTGACTGCAGCACTGGTGCTTTGGTTTTACAGTGATGAATGCATGTGCAGAGAGAGTGCTGAGCTGAAGAGCAAGAGTGCTGTTGCACTCGCTGTCAATTAAACTGATTTGATGAATAACAGTTACGGGACACACTGACAATGAAGAGGTGTTTTCCTAATGGAGAACAAGATGGAGGAGCTAGACAAGAATGAAGACACTTAAAGATAACAAATCTCTGCTAATGTGTCAATAAGGCAAGAAACCAACACACTTAAAAATACAATTTTATGGATTTTCACAAAATGAATGAACATCAGCTCTCCATTGTGCGCTAACAGTCAGCACTCTTTCCCTTCCCTTTTCTTCTCTCTTCTACTTTTTAACTTTCATTTGAGGGTTATGATAATTTCCCTAGACTTTGCAGAACATGCTAGAACTCATTAAATGATTGCAAATGAATGCATTGTGCAGGTTTTTCAGGTTTCTATTGCTAAACCTTTATGTATTCAAAAGAGGGAGCATTGTGAGCTTTGGGAAAGAGGAAGAGAAAGAAAAGCATGAAAAATAGATTTTCCCTGCAGCAGTTCTAAGAAAGTCATTTAACCTCCCATCTGCTCCACCGAAGCTCTTTCATGTCCCAAATACTTAAACTGTCACTGCATTTTGAGACAATGAGGAGTTAATGTTTGTACCTGTGTGAATATTAAACAGGCTGTTGCTGAAGGACAACCATGTGTGTTTAACAAGTTGTCTGTCTGGAAATGTAAAATAAAATCCCTTTTCCTTTCCTTTTTTTTTTTTTTTGTGTTGACCTGTTATGTATGTGTCCATCAGGAGGTGGTGTACGTCAGACCCAAGCTTTGCCTGTTGGAGCACCGCCAGCAGCGAATCAGTGAAGTCAGAGCCAAGTACCAGTGTCTGAAGAAAGAACTGGAGCAAACCAAACAGCATCTGATGCTGGAACCACACAAATGGACCACTGAATGTAAGTGTAGCACATCTGGAAACGTGACTGGGGCAGGACAGTAAGGTCCATCCATCTGCTTACACAAACATTTTCAGGATGTGATTATCTGACATAATTGCATTATCTCAGTAATTTGTGTGTATATTCGTCCAATGACTCCTACTAATCCTGTTTCCAGAAAAGTTAGTATTTTTTTTTTTAAAAAAACAAAGAAAGCAAAACTTGAACATAACATTAATTTGTTAAATTGTTTGACTAATTTGACCACACAATGTGTTCACTGTCTTAGACGAGTCTTGTGTTCTGAGACCTCAGCAATGATTCTGCATACAGTTGCACTTCTGGATGCAGTAGCGACTGTGTTCAGATACAACGATTCATTTCTGTAACTGAATACTGTGTATAAACATATAGTGCAGTACGAAGAAAGAAACTAGTTACGTGACAACCGTTACTGGCTTCAGCTGCATTGCTTTATGGGACACAGCAGGTGACGTAGGCTCGTCAGTAGTACACTCGTGCAGCACACCATCCAGAATATGAGCAAATGCACAAACTGTGAACTACATTTTGACAAGAATGTGCTAGTAGTGGACTACGTGGTTTTGAAAACAACCCTGAGATGGATACTTCTTTTATACCCTGTCCTGACACCTGAACACGTCACAAATTAATCTGCTCTTTTCTCTTTACTTTCGCAACTCTCTCGCAACTTTTTGTGTTTCTTGCATAAATACTGGATTTTTTTTTCTTGTGTCTGTCATATGAGGGTTTGAATATTCTTTTAGACACTGACTGAAAAACTGTCATTTAAAAGATACAATGAATAAATACGACATTAGTTGCACAGATTACATGTAATTAAAGAAAGTTTAAAGCGTTGTTCGGGGGGCAGCAACCTCAGATCTTCAGCTTGACAGTGATGTCTTCCACATACAACAGTTTTACCATTGTTTCACCAAATGCCTTTAGAATCTAGTCCTCTGTGCAGTTATGTGCACATCTAGTTGCCAAGAAAAAAAGTCATGTTTTGGGAAACCAATGTATAGATAATGTTTTTTTGTGATTGAGACTGGCCTGGTCTATTACAAGCCTACTATGTCCTTCTTAAAAATGCAGTCTTTTACAATCAGAAATATGTTTTCACCACTTTCAATTGTCCTTCGGGATGTATTTATTATACTTATTATATTATACTAAGAGGAACCCTGACAAATAAGCTTAAAGGTTTTGATTTTTGGTTGTTGTTTTTTTTTTCTTTTGGACTTGGAAACAACCTCTGAGGCAGACTTTGAATAGGATCTAATAAATATTACTGCCATTTTTGATGGTTCAAAAATACAGAATACACCATCCTTGTCTTTTCACTTGATGCCAATGCAAAGTTGACACAATTGTCTTTAAACAATCCATGACATATTTTCCCCACTTTCCTGTCTTATTCCAGTTGAGCTCGAACAGCCCTATGAGGTGGACTCAGTGGAGTATTTGGAAGCTCTGGAAACAGTGACGGACAAACTGGAGACCAGAGTCAACTTCTGCAAGGCCCATCTTATGATGATTACCTGCTTCGATGTGTCGTCAAGGCAACGGTAGACAGAGGGCGTTATGGACAATAGGAGGACAGAGAGGTTGACATATAGCTGGATTCAGATGTTTAGACTCATTGCCCCAATGGACTTAACGTTGGTAAAATATCTAAGAAGTAAATCTCCACGGGTTATTGGAAACAGAAGGATGAAATTGATCATGTATGGTGGATAAATAAAATGAACTAAGAGGAACCCTGACAAATAAGCTTAAAGGTTTTGTTTTTTGGTTGTTTTTTTTTTTTCTTTTGGACTTGGAAACAACCTCTGAGGCAGACTTTGAATAGGATCTAATGGCCTGCTAGTTTGACTAGAACCATTAAGGCTGCTCAAAGAGGCCGACAGACGCTTCTGAGTCTGAAAATAAAAATCAAACCAAGTGACCAGCGAACAAAATAATCGGACTTCAGAGACACCTTGCAGCGCAAGTCAAACATTTAAGAATGTACAGAGAGAAAACAAGGCAGGAGCTGAACAAACACTGACATTTTTTTAAAACAGAAAGATAAAGAGGTGCATGAAAACAAACAAACAAAAAAAGAGAAAACAAAATATCCCATCTTTTTGGAAAAGCACTTTTTAGAGTTTTGGCTGTAAATACAGAGTGCTGACTGGAGAATGGCATGATTGTGCAGAGACTGACTGGGAGAAAGACGGGCGGCGATGATTTAGATAAGTGCCTTGTGAACATTTATAACAATACCAAGACCAATTCTCTTTCTCCTTGACTTTGTGTACATGCAGTAAGTATGGTGCTAGCTTAAAAAAAAAGAAGAAGAAATCCATAAAAAAATATGTGTCTTTGAAAAATCTTTTCTTTTATAGTAATTTTTAATGTGATGTTTAACTGGGTCAGTCTTTCATATTATGCTTAAAAAAAATAAATAAATAAAACAACAAAATGATTTGAAAAAAAGAAAAAAAAAGAACAGTCTATGGTTAAATTTGTTGTTTTTGGTACGTACGTTCATGAAACGTGTAGAACATAAAGACTAAAGCCAATAAAAATTGCTGCAAAGAGCAAAATCAAAATGGAAACCTAGTCACAGCAATCTGAGGTCAGGACTGTGTTCAACACGCATCGAAAAACAGACCCAACGGTAGTTCCATGCGGTGTTGTTTTTGCCTGGACTTTTCACACAAACACAGTACATCTGAATTTTGACCCTCTGGGGGCGTTCACACTGTGCGTTTCCCCCGATGCAGACGTGAGAGCTTTTTCATGTTCACAGCGAAGCGTCTGTGTCACCCAGAAGTGACAGTGAAAAGGTTTCTCTCTGCTCCAGTGTTAAGCACATCCATCCGCTGACTGGCTGCCTCCTGAATAAATGGCAGACTGTCTTTTGTATCTGTGCTGTTCTGCTGTCATTTGTGTGTGTTTTATAATGTTTCCTTTTTTTCTTTTTTTAATTTGAGCACAATGGAACCACGTGGAGACTGTGTCTTACAGCTGGAAAAGTGAAAATATGCATACAGAAATATTTTTTAAAATGATTTGCGAGGAGGGGAACAGAATCAGATAAGCACAGATTTATAGTAAAATATTAACTTAAAGATTTAAAGAGATGAATGGGGGGAAAAAAAGAAAACAAAAGAAAAAACATTTAACAATTTAAACACAGATCTCTGCCTGGTTCCATTTGTTTTGGATGGATTGCAACACTTGAGACTTGTTAATATTTACTATTGATGGTGCTTGAGATGTTTATCATATAACTGTTTGTACAAATATAAATATATAAAAGAGCCCGTTTCCCTCTGAAATACAAATACTCTCCAAATGCTTCTTCTGCATCGCTGCCATCATCTCTCTCTCTCCTTCATATGTGTTTGTCCCTCAAGCAGAAAGCACTCTTCAGGACATGAAAGGTTATGATGCTGATGTTATGACTTGTCAAAAGCATTGCAACGCTAACCTTCTCTCTGCTAACAGCTCTAGTTCACATTACTGGGCTGACGACAAAGTAAATCTGTCACTGATTGTGGAGTTTTGGAATACAAATGGCAGTGCAAACAGGTCACATCCATCAGTTTTATGAGGTGCACACCTGTAAGGAAGGCCATGAGCGAATCAGGTGGGAAATTACCCAAGAAACTAAGACGCAAACTGGACCCGTGAAGGGTTTTCACCAGAGGCAAAGGAAACAGACAAGTGACATCCAGTTTTAATCTCCAGACTCACCATGCAAGTTATGAGTGAAAGTTAATTTATTTCAGCTCATGAGAGCAAAGTCACTGATTAATGTCCTTATTTATCTACACCTTATGATCTTATAAAGTTACTATGCATTTAAGAAGAATAACTGTATATACATTTCTGAGCCGTCATATATAAATATACATATATACTGTGTGCACATATCATATATGCGCTCATTTTTATTTTATATATTTTCTTGGGATGACTTCTTTTGCTCCTATTGCTCCTTCTGGGGATTTTAATGAGTTTGGGTTTCTTGAAACATTCAGCTTTTACAGTGATTTTTTTTTCTTCTTTTTTTTAGTTGCATTATAACATCACAACAGATATGGAGATGAGGTAATCAACATGTGACTGAAATGTAGACTTTCAGGTTTAACTAAGTAGATTTAATCAAAACAAAAACATGCTGCTTTTATCATTTTAACTGCTAAGTATTTTTATTACATTCCCTACATTTTTAACTGGCTGAAAATTAATGGAACAGCCTAATGAGCAGCAGTTCCCTGACCAGGTGTGGCCTGTATTCAGGTGACCAAAGGGATCTTCACAACAACTCCAAGACCTCTCTGGAGAAGGTCTTTGATTGACTGAATCCTGCCTTCATGAATGTAAATATTGTTTGTGTCAAAATGGAAAACTCCACAAAAGTATTTTTCATGTGACAGAATGTAACAGTGCTTCACAAACTACAACAGAGTAAACCTATACAGAAATAAGAAATTACTAAATAAAAGCAGCAGAAGTGTGGTACCCATGTGGTCACGTTCATGGGTTCTGTACTGAACGTCTACAAAGATTATGCAATGTAGGGACATAATTAAAGACTGGCAATTAAAATATACATATAATGTACATATTAAGCCCTTTAATGATAACCACGAGTCTACACTTCAATATCATGCTGATTCAGATCCTTTAATTTGGTGTTCACTTAATTTTGGAACGTTTCAGAAACTCACAGCTCTGAACAAATATAAAGCCTGTACATGCAACCAGTGTTAAGATGCCGTGTGGGAGGTTTCTGTCATGATTCGTCACCGCCAAAGCTTTTGCGGCGGTGCTTTATGATTCCAGCAATAACTGAAAGTCGTGTTAGGTTTTTGGTGTGTCCGTATTATTCGAAGCAAATCTAGGAGTTCATGTGTTCCGAGAAATGTGCTTTAAACCAAATTGTTCACCAAATACCATCTGTGTTGTTAGGCTGTAGGCTGTGGTCTAAGACATGTGTGGTTACACATTTTACAGGAGCATTGGAGAATTATAATGTGTTATCTGAAAAGCTGACACATAGCATCTTTGGGTTTCTGAGTAGTGTGTGTTACAGTCAAGGTCAGACCACGTTTACCGAAAGCAGATGTCAACATTAGTACAATGTGACAGCTTCAATTCTGTGAAGTTGTTAAGACTTTTTTTTTTGGAAAACCTCCAGATAAGCTCACCACAACCAGTTTGCCATTTGTATGTTCAGAAAAGGTTTTACAAATGTGAGAAACACCGATCATGAATAATGTCGATCATTTTCAAGTGAAACAACGCAGTGCAAATGAGAGAATATGACATCCAAGATTCTGACTGTACTCGTGTCGTCTCCAAGATTTAGGATTGTACCGTCCTCTGTCAATCTACTGCTTTTGCAAAATGTGGTGTTGATGGAAAAGAAAGATGGTGGGATGTAAATAAAGGAATGTACTGAAAGAGCTCCACATCTGATTTTGTTTTGTTTTATTCAGTGGTTTTGTGCACCGTCCGTCTTGATAAAATGTCCACATTTTTCTCTACAATATCGGGCTAAATGCACAGAAAAACAACAAGGACGGCCCGATATGATTAGGTTTCTTTGTGTGTGGACTTTTATTCACCTTTAGGCAGCTTTCTCTGTGACATATAGACCTGTTGAACCTTTGATCATCAGTGTTCAGGAGACGTAAGAGGAGAATTTGGGTATCCAAAGAGAAATATATTGTATAACACTGAGACAAGTGAGAAAACATGTTCCATTTCAAAAGTGTGGAAAAAGAGAACGGTTTAGAAAACCTGAGCAGGTGCAGGGGAAATGAAATAATTAAAATGAGTGGATTCCTAGAATTCCCAGGTATAAATTTAACTTGGAAACCGCAGCAAAAGAAATATCCTTTAGGTCAAATGTAACAAACGCTGCACAGTCATTTCTCTCATGATTCATATCTGTTCTTATCCCATCTGCTAAATCCCTTCAGCCTCCTTCAGGAAGGTTGAGTTTAATTCTCTGCCCAGACCATTTTAAAACTTCAAGTAACAAGACTGTAGCAACGGACAAAAGCAAATGGGAAAGCAGCGTGGTTTTTAGACGGCTCACATGGGCATTTCACCTAATTTATTTAAACGTTTTTAGCCTCAGTAAGTGCTGCAGATTAAAACTCCCCAAGAAATAAATTCTACCAATCCAAAGCCCTTCATTATAAAATGAAGCTAAAGTAAGTTCAAACATTTTAGTGCATGTTAACAACTAGATGAGTTGGCACGTTAATGCTTTCAGTTGTTATTATTATTATTATTTTAATAAATTGTATTGACCAAAAACAGATACAAACAAGTAGGCCTATGGCAATTCAAAAAAGTTGTAAATATATAGAAGGGCATAGTAGAGGCATACTTAGATGGAAATATCAAAGGCAAAACTGATAAAAATAAAATAAGGTATTTAAAAAAAAATAATTACAACAACAGGGTATATATTTTAGGATTAACATGTATTAGTCAGCTAAATGACGTGCTGCATTTAGATTTGCATATCATGCTCATTTTTTGCTATTTAGCACCACCAACAAAAGTACAACACAGAACAGGGAAGTTCACTTATTTTTCATAAAACCAAATAGTTGGTGTGATGGCTATTGAATGAATACGAGCAAGATGTGAAATCTGAAAACTGTGATATTCTGTCCACTAGGCCATCAAGCAGGGAGTACCATGACGGTGCTACAAGCGCAGCTAAAATCATCACAAACTTTGCAGGCAGCGTTCAATTCATAAAGGGTGCCGCGAAGCTTGATTTTGCTCAGGACGTTGCAAAAGTTGTAGTTATTTGTTGAGCTTCACATACCTTTGATTGTAAGAGCCCACTAATTAACACGACTTTCAGAAGATCCCAAATATACTTGAATGCTGTACTGGATCACTAGTTTTATTTGTTCTTTCTTCTTGAAAACAAGTGAATTCATGGAATCTTCTAATCAACTGGTTTGCATTTGGATCACAGAATGTTCTTCAGCTAAACATAATGGGATATATGGACTAGAGAGCCATGAAGATAATGGCTAGAGGATCGTGAGAGGTAAAAGGAAAAGGAAGGTGTTATAGAAAAAGGACAAAAGAGAAGATAAGTACCAATATGTTCAATTTTTACTCTGAAGAGTGAAAATTGAAAATGTTGGTGAGTCAGTCAGAGAAAAGGGAGTTAATGGGGATGGTTAAATCAGCTTGTGCTGCCTGAAGAGACGCAAAGAGAAAGAGATTCATCCATCCATCCATAATCTATATCTGCTATTTCCTGTGTGGGGTCACGGGGGTCTGCTGGAGCCTATCCCAGCTCACTGCGAGTGAAGGCAGGGGTCCACCCTGGACAGGTCACCAGTCCATCACAGGGCCAAATGTAGACAAACCATACCATTTTTATTTATAAAACACTTTCACACAACCACAGTTGAACCAAAGTGCTGTACATGGGGAGTACAATTTTAAAACATAAGACATAGAAACAGGTAAGACAATACAATACAGCTAAAACAGGAATAAAAAGAAACTAAAAAACAAGATAAATAAATTAATAATCACTAAAAGACAAGTAAAATCAAATCAATGTCTCATGCTGGGTTGAAAGCCAGTGAGTAAAAGTAGGTTTTCAGGTGTGTTTTAAAAGTGGACACAGAAGAAACCTGTCTAATATGTAGGGGAAGACTGTTCCACATCGTAGGGGCAGCACCTGAAAAAGCTCTGTCCCCTCTGAGTTTCCGCTTCTATTTTGGTAACGCTAGGAGCAGCTGATCAGCTGACCTGAGTGATCGAGCAGGAATGTACACCTGAAGCAGCTCTGTAAGGTAGGGTGGAGCAAGACCATGTAACGACTTAAAAACAAATAAGAGAAGCTTAAAATGAACTCTAAAATGCACAGGAAGCCACTGAAGTGAAGCCAGGACGGGTGTTATGCTCTCTCATATGCGTACCAGTTAAAAGACGTGCAGCTGCGTTCTGAACCAACTGGAGACGTGAAAGAGACGACTGGCTAACTTCAAAAAAGAGAGAATTACACTAATCCAGCCGGGATGTAATGAAGGCGTGGATTACAGTCTCAAAGTGCTCTCTAGAAATAATAGATTTCACTTTCGCCAGCTGCCTGAGATGGAAAAAGCTGGTCCTCACAACATTTGCGATTTGATGGTCAAGCTTAAAATCACTGTCCATCTTAAAGCCCAGGTTGGTGACTGTGGGCTTACATAGCAGTGCCAAGGGGCCCAGGTCTATTGGGGGGGCACTCACAGGAGCCACTACGACCATCCAAGATTTGACATCATTGAGACATTCAAGTAGAGGTCTAATTGAGTAGTCGTCCATTCGTTTCAACAATACATAAATTTGGCTGTTGTTGCATGAAAACGTTTTTTTTTCTTTTTCAAGTGAGAGTCCATGTGTCCCTCACCAGCCCTCTTGACAGTCTGATCAAACATACTTTATTGGGAGCGATACACATGGAGTGTGTTGTATGATGATGCGTAAGGTGTCTGTGTGGCGTGGTGTGATGTTGAATGCAACCCTCACAGAGCTAGAGCAGCCCAGCAGACAGTCATAAAGCTGTGATGTTGACCTCAAACAGTTGCTGAACAACAACTGGTGACTGCAACCCATACGTCAGGCTGAATCACAATTGATGCTTGTGTGTTGGACCAGTATCATGCAGCAGACTTCCACCAGTTCAATGGATTTGAGAGGAGAGAGGAACACATCTCTATAGAGTTGGATTCAGACCAGCAGGCCAAACCTGTAGCACAAAAACTGAAATGTCAGAATCATTTTCTCTAATAATTTAGTATGATATAGTGTATTTTCTCAGGACCCTTTTTAAGTTGCAAATACATAAACATTGTACACACAATAAATAATATAAACACACAAGTATAAATTACCTTTGCCAAGGCACTAGTGCAGCCCCACAGAATCACAAATTAGTTGTTGGGATATGTCTGCATGACAGTCCTTTTCATATTCGCATTGAAGAACACACAACAACAATAAGCTTATGGTGCCTTTATAGTCCACTGAACATGCCTTTACAACACAAACAGCTTTTTCTCACTGCCACACACATAACTAGCAGCTCCCCTTGCTTCATTTGGAATACTGACTCATGACCACAAAACACCATTCCACAATGTGATGGTTAATATTAGTTGTTTTTGTTGCTGTTTCTTTGGCACAGTAAAGTTCTGAAGTGGCACAAAACAACTTTTTCAATTCTGACCATTTTAGTGTAACCCACATGGTTACTAAACCAATTTATGTGATTAAATACAATGCTTAGCTCCACCTCAAGCAGGCGAACCAACCCCATGCTTAGTGCCATTACCATTGAACGTGATTTCAATCTGTTCCAAGTGCCATTTTACTCAGAGTTTACACATGTAAACGAGTTGATGAACCGGGGGAAAGTCGTAAGAGTGTGCGTGAGAGAGAGAGGAGCCCTTGTGGGGACACTTTCTTTTGAAATTTTTATTTCATTTTATTTTATTATTTTTCCATCCTTTTTGAAAGAGCTATTTTTTTTGGTACTCTTTTTTTGTATCTTTTATTTTCATGCACCGCCAAATATTGCTTATCTGTGGCAATAAACCGTCAACTTCATGAATAGTGGTGGAATACTTATTACCAGCTCTTTGAACCTAGAGTGATTGTAGTTGTCCAAGTGTGTTCTTCCAATCAGGCTAAAGGCGCTACATTAGCATGTCCTTAAGCTTGCGTTTTGGTGAAGTATTTTAACAACTGTTGCCAGTTTACAAGTGCATTTACTGGACATGAAGGAAGGAAATCAGAGAGAAACTCACCAACCAAACACTCAACCAACCAGGGGCCTGTACTACGAAGTGGGGTTAACTTACCCAGATGTAACCGGGAGTTAACCCGGGGTTGACAAAACCACGCTATCTCGGTACTATGAAATATGGCTTACGTGGTACTACGAAGGTGGTTATGAAGTTGATTTGTTGAACCTCTGTTAACCTACTCGGAGTTTGCACGTGTTCACGTAAAAGTGCATGTTGCCGCACGCGTTACCGTTTTAAATGATGGCGCGATCATCTTATATCACCGAAGAAGCTGCATTATCTTAATGCAGAGCTTTGAGGAACTGAAATTAATGTTATGGAGGGAAATTAAACACATCAGTCGCTAATAAAGCAAAGCATATTTTTGGTAACAAATTGCTAATTGGGTAAATGCGTAAGTAAGGGCTTTTTTTTTTTCCCCTCAATACATTCTTTAAATCCATGTTACAGATGATTACTAACCTGTGGAATGTCTGGGGGGGAATTTCCTACATTCAATTAATAATGAGTAGATGCAACGTACCAGAGAACGTACCTAAGGCAACTATATTCTGAAAGCCCCAAAACTCAAAGTAGCTTTATGAACCATGTGTTTATATAAAAGTATTGTTATGACCAGGGATTTGGACCCAAGTGCAGTACAACACCCAGAAGTGATTTGAATGAGCTTTACTGAAAGTTCTTAGGAGACAGATAATCCAGCAGGTATCGGGAAGCAGGGTTAGCCGGAATCGGGACAGAAGAGGGGTCGAAGCCTGGCCAACAATCCGCGGGGCAAACTGAGTCCAGAAGGAGTAGACTGGAGAATGGCCGTGTACGGGCAGAGGGTCGGTCAACAGAAAGCAACAAATCCAGGAAGGGCAGACGAGAGGCTTGTCATGGCCAGGCAGGAGGTCGGGGCAGGAACAAGGAGACAAGGTCAGAGACAAGCCAGGGTTGAAACCAGGAAGACAGTCCGAGGAAGAACGCTGGAAAGTGGGGCATAATGCGACGACAATCTGGCACTGACTGGAGGAGCAGAGTCGTATAAATGCAGGCTGGTTGATGAGCAGTGATGAGCTGCAGCTGAGGCAAAACAGGTGTGGAAGCAGAGCTGATGAGGAGGCGTGGCAGAGAGGTGAGTGAGCCTTCTCACACAGCATGAGCCAAACAGGGAAGAGTGTGACACAAATTTTACATCAGATAGCCTTCCTGACGCGACCAGGACTTAAACTCAGGCGTCCAACATGTTAAACAAAACAAGTACCACTTGAGACTAAATGAAAGTAAATATTTCAGACAGTGCATTGATTTTTCTTTTTTTATTTACTATTATTTATCCCTGTGGGAACATTTTTTCTCTGCATTGATGGACCCAGAGCGATGGGCTGGTGTGGCGCCCAGGGAGCAGGTGGAGGTTTCAGGTGCCTTGCTCAGGTATTGGGTGAACTAGTCTTAAAACATTGACTTAGTTGTGTTAAAATAAACTTGTGTTAGGTTTAAATAAACACGTGAAAAAAAAAAAATCTTAACTCAAATTTCTTAAAGGACATAAATAACAGTGTAACAGAGTTATGTGACTGTTTAATGTCACACTAGATTTCTAGGCTAACTGTCACCAACGTAGCTAATGTTGAGACTTTAACCCCAATTTAAGTTAACCCAAACGTCTCGCCAGAAAATTTAGATTTACTCAACAGGTCCATCTAACTACCATCCATTGGAGCTCATAAATTATACTCAGAGGCCTTGGATAGTCAGTCAGATCAGTCTATCCCTGTGGAGCATCTCTGAGAGGGCTTAACGTCATGACAACAGAGGTAAGATGATGTAGTCTGGATGGTAAACAAGATGAGAACAAATAACAAGGAACTGCGGTTGTTCAAAACGGCTTTGTCATTGACAGTTAGAGCAACACATTGAACCTTGAACATCCCCCTCAAAAAAAAAAAAAAAAAAAAGTATGTTATAGTAACTTATATTAGGGTGACCAAACATCCTCTTTTGCCCAAACATGTCCACTTTTTACATGATGTCAGGGGTGCCCGGTTTTATAAATTCATGAAAATGTCCGCTTTTCACTGTGGACCATTAAGAGTCTACTTTAATTGCCTGGAGCTTTGCACAAAATACTATGGTACTTTGTTGTGTGAAGTACGTCCCAACAGGCTGCCTTGTGGGCGGCTCTGTCACGCACACACACAGAGGGAGCAGAGCAGACAGTGCAGTAGCATGAAAGTGTAGTTTCACAGTTGAAATGCAAAAAAAACAAAAAAAAACATTAAAATTCACATGTACCGTCCCCAGTCGGGACAAGCGGGAGGCTGAGTGCATTGTGTGCAAAGCTGGCGCAGATGTGCTGCACTAGCATTATTCCGATGCTAGCACTGAAAAATCAAGGCTATGGTCAGAATTTTTTTCTTTTTAACTTTAAATTAAAGTCAGAATCATGTAACAATAGTTGCCAAGTAGTCTAGTGGTTAAGTTAGTGGGCCCTTATGCTGTAGGTTTGGGGGTTCAATTCCTGTTGTTGTGTGTCTTCTCTTTTATTGCCTTGCTTTCCCTCTATCCAATAAAGGCCACTAGAAAATCATTTAAAAAAGGTACTGACATGACATATGAAGCATAACCTGATAACTACTGCTGACCAAATGGTGAATATCTACTCTGTTGGGGTCATACATTTGTAAATGTAATTCTGATGGAGTCAGTACCTCACCAGCCATGAACTTCACCACATGTCTGTGGTCATGAGGCATTATTCATGTTTACATAGTAGAAAATCTTCATTTCAAACAGAAAAGGGATGTTTTAAATAAATGTATGGTTTATACAGCTACTGTGTCACCTTTGACTATATTTGCAGTATGTCCAAGAGGCCGGGTAGGGTGTCCTCTTTTTAGGGTTTCAGAATATGGTCACCCTACTTTATAACACGACAAACTGCACTTCTGCCAGTCTCTGAAGGCATGCCATTGTGTGTTGGTGTGTGTAATCTGTGCGACCTGATTCAGGAAGCCACGCCTGCTTGCTGCCAATCAAAACATACAACTATGGCACATGTCAAAACGTTTGCTATGTGGAGTTAAGCAGATGCTAACTATAAGATGAAGCAAGATACATTATCACTACTAATGTCATAGCAGAGCCAGTGAAGAAACAGAAGAATGTTATGTTAAAGAGACAAAGAAAGAGAGAGAGAAGTCACGTACAGTTAGCATACACGAGTCAGTACTGGACAGCCGGAGGGACCTGGGAAGTAGAGGGTTGCAAGCCTTGCTATTGTTGGATTACTAAGTCATATTTTTTTCTTGCCTTCAGCATCCTCTGTGTTTGGTCTGGTTCATATTAGGCTGTATTACTAAATTTCTTTGTTTGCTCATTCTCATTGGTTCATAGTTTATTTTGTAATAGAAGCCAGGAGATGAGGTAATGTGACCGGCTTCGATATTTCTAGTAATTTTTTTTTATTACTGAACAACTTAGTTGGTCATAGAGCACCCAGAGTTATCTGGTCTCCAGACGGGTAGTTCCTGGGATTAACTGAGTTCTTGTCTTTGCTCCCCCCTGCTATCTTGTCCACAGGGAGATGGGAGGTTTGGAGAGTTATTTTCTTTGGAGTTTTGGGTTAAAAGCTTTTTGTTTACATTTACCCAACCAAAAGGTCTGGGGTCCTTGTTTCATGGCCAAGATGCATATTCTAAGTGTGAGGAAAAGCTTGCAGTGCTTTCTCAGGTGTGACCTTAAGACAGCAGGGGTCCTGTTGATTCACTTTCTTGCCGTCTGTGGATCAGCACTAGTCCTCAGGAAAAGACAGGAGAGTCATAAAAGTTAACACAGACCTGGATCTCTACAGTATGTAAACGACAATTCCAAAACATATGGTGGCGGTAGTGCAACACTTTCTCTCTTTGTCACCACCAAAAAAGAAAAGAAGACAACATTGGCAATAAATAAATAAATAAATAAATAAATAAAAGAAGAAAAACTAAAATGACAGGAAAAATACTGGGGGAGATAAGGATGATTGTAGTGTTCCTGTTTGCCGTTTTACAATGCATAATGGTGGCACTGAATGAGAAAAGACCACTCATACACAAAGCGGACATCAGGTGGCTGAGTGACATCCTCTCCTGCCAACAGTGTACCCAATCAGAGTCAACACCACCACCACCAAACCAGACGTTTATCAGGGTCCCTCTGAGTACCTATGCTACTACGGGAACATTTTTCAGCCCCGTAGAGGTTCCTGAAAGCTTTTTTACAGGGGGCCATTCCTGGTAATGGAGACATGCATGATCTGCCCCCGAAAAACTACCACAGAAACCCTGCTAATGGAAATACAGCTCATGAGCTAGATATACTAGCTAATATTTATACTGGTCCTTGTTTTGATAAATAAAGCCCCCTACACAGTTTTTTGACCAGCAGGAGGTCCGAGTTCAATTCTCAGGTGTATCATGAATGGCTTTTGTCACAAAAACGTGCCAAGTCATTCATGTGGTAACCCCAACCAGGAAACAGCTGAAAAGGAAGTAAGCGTCTTCTCGTCACAGAGAACAAGATCTTTAAACTTTTTTCAGATCAGAAGAAAATAACCAAATTGGTGATGCTGAACACAGTGGACTTAGATACAACTTTCTCAGTTTAGCCTAAATCACTGAAACATTTCAGGGTTTTCTAACAATATAGTTTAAGCTAAAAAATATTGTGATGTAAATACTCACTGCCAATAACAAACAGTAGAATTCTCAAGTCTGAAACTTGATGTCCAGAGCTGTTAAACTGTACGCAGGCATAACAGCCAGCATCCTCATTTGTGATATTCTTCAAAACCAGTAAACAGTCCGCTGTAACATCCAGTCTAAGTGATTTAATTCCAGTGCCATGGTGAATCTTCCCATATTCAAACAGTGTCTCCATTCTGCTCGAATCTCGGTAGAGCCAGGTGGTACTGTAGCAGTTATCGTTAAAGTCCTTTCTGTCTTCACAAGGCAAAGTGGCTTCATCTCCAACTCTGACATCGATGATGAATGTTTGTGTTTCTAGTGTTAAGGAGAAAAACACAAACTGTTGCAACTGCTGTTCAAACATAAACTTTGACAAAAGCACAAATGTTCATAATATTTAAAACTCATATATTGAAGTTTACAAACAACCAGTTAAATGAGAGGTGTCAAACTATTTCTTCCTGGGTAACATAATCACCATGGTTACCATTAAAGGGCCAGTTATTCTTTATTTTCTCAACCAGCTATGTTGTCAGATTTCCTGCAAATTCCCGGACTCAGAAGTTAAAAGAAAGAAAAAAAGTGATTTGTTTTTTTAATCATAAAATTTGAAATTTCACAATATTTTTTTTTCCTTTTCTCATAAAATTGAGGCCTTTGTGCAAAGATCCCCCCCCAAAAAATCTCAAACAATTGCAAATAAAAAAAAAAAAAAAACCCACGTTGACTTCTTCTGTAAAAAAAAACAAACAAAAAAAATACAAATAATTTTGTCATCAGCGTAGGTGGAAATCTTGGGGTGACACAGAGGACAATGAGAGTGAGAAGTTGGTGGCAGATATTGCTGCTGCTTCTCGTCTGTGAGGAGGCCAAGCTTAGTTGGCATCCCTTGGTGGGAAAAAAGAATGATTAACCAATCAGGTGACTCTAGCTGTGTCCCAATTCAGAGTCCGCATCCTTCGAAGGACGCGGACTACCCAGTCGACGAAGGCCAGGTCCTTCAAAGATTGGGTAGACCGGAAGTCAGCAGCTGTGAATTGGGACAGTCTACCCTTCAGATTTACCTCCGCCCTTACCTCGGCGTATGTCTTGCTGCCTAGCAACCGCAACAGCGCTGAACCGAAGAGAGAATGGAGATCAAAATTTTAAGTTTTTTTTTATTTTTTATTCTTATTATTGCTTTTTTAATTTTAGAAGAACTACAGCAGCTTCTGTGAAGAGGTGGCTGTTCTGTTTTCTCAGCTTAATAAAAGCTGAATAAAAACTTCTGTCTACTTCTTGCTCCTTAAAAAAACAAAAAACAAAAAAAAAGCTTAGCGACAATAGTTGAAGAACTACGGACCTGCTGTATGAGCTCATTTATTGTCCTGATGATTTCTGACAAAAAAATAATACAAAAAATGTCTACACAAATGACAAAGCCTATCACCACAACTGCTTAAGGCTTTTAATTTTTTGGTACACATTTAAAAGTGTCCTCTGTTGCTCTGTCCCCCACTACTATAGAATTTTACGTTATATTCGCAATGCATCTCGGGATAGAGTGGACCAAGAAAGTATACACTGGACTTGTCCTTCAAATCGGGGGAAAAGGAGGATGCATTTGTGGGCCGTGTCACTGTATGATCTGTTCCAGAAGCACAATCCGTACCATGAGCTCATTTGTGCAGGCGCTAAAAGAAATACTTCCGGAAATAATTACTTCCAGCCTTAATTATAAAGGTGTGCTAATTATATCATGTAAGCTGATTTAATATAAGACCTATATAATATACATTTTGATAAAATATTATATTATAAATATATAAATTATATTTATGAAACATACCATATGTATTAATATTAATTAAGATATCTTTGATTACTTTTCCTAGACAATGTTATAATTCAGTTTATGAATAAGAACTATCTTAATTTATTTTGAAAATTAGAATTCAGTAGAAAAATGTGTATTGGTTAATTGGACTGTAACATATTTATGCTGTCAATATGCTGTTATGTGTCAGTGTGGTGGACCCAATTTATGATCATCCATCCATCCATCCATTTTCTATACCCGCTATTTCCTGTTCAGGGTCACGGGGGTCTGCTGGAGCCTATCCC
>JBAMYA010100473.1:0-20505 GCA_037176975.1 Arrhamphus sclerolepis | reverse complement strand
ATATATATATATACATATCTATCTATATATATATATATCTATATATATCTCTATATATATATATATATATATATATATATATATATATATATATATATATATATATGTACATATAGGTATATACCCATAAATTATAAATGTCATGACTGTTACCTTGGTGAATGTAATAACCTGAGTAGAAGTACAATGAAAAATATAAAATACCAACCGATTTTTTGGCCTTGGGGCTGGATAAAGAGGAGGCAGCAATATGGGATTTCTTTCTCAAAAACATCTTAAATGTGGCAGAATCAAAGTTCTCCACTGCAAAACATCTCCATGCTGTCTGGAGGGGCATGAAAACAGAATATTTGTCAGACAGGACATATTTCATGCCATGAAAGGAAGACAGAAAAAGAAAGAATTGCATGGTCTCAATTACAAATGAGGGGGCTCTAAGCAGTTCAAGCCCCCAGCTTTATTGGGGTTCTGTTTGAGTATTTTTCAAATACCTGTATGAGACAGGCAGCTGCGGGGATCTGTCTGTTGAAATGTTTTTGTCTTTGCTTCTGCTGCACCTTTAGGGCGAAGCCTGAGCCCAAGATTCCCTGTGAACAACAGAACAGAGTTTTTCCTCATTATCTAAGTTTTAACAGCACACATACAGGCAAAGAAGTGTGAAAGACGTGTTATTTAAATCTGAAACATTACAGTCCATTATCCATTTTGTGATATGGCATCTGTGTACTCTTTGCTCTGAATATTCACAAAAAAACCCAAAAAAAAACGACTATGCATAAATTAGGATGGAAAATACTTGCCTAACCCTACATTTTACAGAATTGTCAGTAATTATGGGTGTGTTTACACTTGCAGTTTTGGTTTTCCGAACAAATCCGAAGTTTAGTCCTGGTTTGCTCTGCTATTCACTTTTATTGTCTTCTTTAAACCAACAGTTGCCTGATGAAAAGGGCATGGATTAGGTCACACCCAAGGGGCGACAATCCCACTTGCAAGCTCAATCAGGAAGTACGTTTTGATGCAGTTCCCAGGCTGACCATTAGGTGCTGGCCCCAAATCTGACCAAATCCCAATTGACTTCCATGTTAAAAGTGCAGCAGCCGAAGTTTACAGAATAATTACACATATTCACAGCCTGGTACAATTTTTTTTTTTTCAATCTGTGGTTACATGTTACATCCATGACAACTGTACAGGGGACTTTTCAGTCAGAGCAATCAACTGTCTAATCATAATTGCTAAATTCATTATCTAATCTAAATTTGTCAGAATATGCAGTCAATTGCATATTAATCATATCATAATCATTCAGTTTCAGCTAGTGAATTTAAGTGTTAAATGTTAACAGCTCTCTATGTCAAAGTAAAAAAAGCTTGGTTTATATCATGTTGCTTTATAGTTAGTTTAACACCTTGTCATGCAGTTTGCCGCCAACCTTTGCACTGTTAAATGTGCATGCACATGTAAGCAAACCAGAATGAAGTGAATATGTCTCCTAAATGCAGAACTCACCCAGGTGACTAATATTTGTGTTTAACTGTACGCAGAGGGGCAATGGATGTCAGATGTTTTGGAGAGAAAGTAAGTGAGGCCAGATTGAGATGTTTTGGACGTGCACAGAGGAGAAATAGTGAATATATCGGTAGGAGGATGATGAGGTTGAAACTGCCGGGCAGGAGCCCTAGAGGACCTAGAAGGCCTAGACCAAAGAGGAGATTAATGGACGTAGTGAAAGGGGACGTGAGGTTAGCTGATGTAAGAGAAGAGGATGCAGAGGATAGCGTTAGATGGAGGCCAATGATTTGCTGTGGCGACCCTGAAGGGAACAGCCAAAAGTAAAATATGTTAATGGCAAAAACTAAGAAATACTATTTCTTTTTATAGTGTTCTTATCACAATTAAAAAGGACAACAAATGATGGAAAGTAGGACCCAGATTTAGTAGTTCTGTTTCCTTTGTGGCACAAAAATTATGCAAGTCCTTAGTACAAAAGACACTCCAAAGATCTGAAAGAAGGTGTTTTGACACTAATTCTACTACTGATTCACTTAACTCTTAACTAAAAGACAGCAGTAGCCTTCAGATCTGGATGGTGAAGAAATTACAGAACTGCTCCAAAACATTTCTGAATGTATTATACACCAGTTAAAGTGGAGGAGAGTCAGTTTCTGTTATGAAATACAAAGTCAATATATTTTTCCCTTGAGCTAAATTCCTCCTCATCCGTATGCTGGTGATCAAAGAAAGAAATGTTGAGAGCATAACTGGCTTGATTGACGTGCCCGGGAGTCTATAACGGAGTGACTGACGAGCTGCTGAGAGAGACAACACCTGTGAACATGACTCGCATGCAAATTGTTTTGACTCATGGCTGTTATCTTGTCTTCATGTCTTGGCACAGGAGGCAATACATCTTCGACAGACAGAATTTCTTTTTTCTTTTTTTTTTTTTTTAGTTTATAGTAATGAGCTCTCTTTTCGGCATAATTAAGGGACGCCAATGCAACATATTGAGCACACTTTAATCATTAAGCCTTAATACTTTTGTTAATTGGACAAATTAACCCACCAATGATTCATTTATTTTTCATTTGTACAGTTTTGTAGTTCGTTTTGGACACAGGTACAGTGTTTACAAATCCCAGCAGTAGTTGTATTAATTTATTTTTTTCAACCTTTTTGATAGTGTGCTTAATGTAACTTATGGCTGATGTCCTCTATACCTGCTGAATTACTTGCATCGCACAGCTTCCTTTCACAAAGCAAAAAGTCATTATTGATTGCAAAGCATCATGGGAATGCAGAGCATCCAGGCACAGGCTGAAAAAACTGAGCTTGACCCTGCTTTATGCAAATGAAAGTGTGCAACGTAAGGCCATTATATAAGTTGACATCATTCAGCACATCTTCAATAGGTCCAGTGGTCGTATTAGAAACTTTACTATGCAATAAAATGGAGGGAGAAGAAGCTGTTGGTGCCCGTGGCAGGTTTCCCACTTGTTTATAATCCCTCACTGCCTGCCTAATGGGACAGCGAGTGAAGGAATGATGCTTGGAGAAAGGTGGCAATGGTTGAGAAGAGTAGTGCTTTTGTTTGCTGACATTATCTGGTTACATTTGTTGTTTATATTCGTCTTTACAACAAAACAGCAAAGTAAAAATAATGTGAAATTTGAAGGTACATGCCTCCAGTTTATAGCAATGAATTACTTGTGATAGAGTGGTCACATCACCTTAAAGATGCACTTTTCTAACCAAGCAGACAGCTAAGTTCTTCTTCCTCTTGTCTGAATCTGATAACTTTTGACTCCAAGTCACAATAATGTAGATTTTGAAAGATACATTAGTAAGTTAATAATGCAATGCTCTTCCACTTACTGCAGGCAGAGCAAAGAATGAGATGGCGAATACTGAGAAACAGGATGCAATGGTCTTTCCAATCCAGGTCTGTGGTACTTTGTCTCCATAGCCAATAGTAGTCACTGTCACCTTAGGATGGAAGAACATAGGTATTAAAGCAACACAACGGAACTTGAAAGCCCCCAAACAAACAGTGTCTAAAAATATTTTGGGGGAAGTAGAACTTATAATAAGGCAAATGTCAAATCCACCAAAGCCTGAGTGCTTCTGCATTGCCTGCATTAGGACTATGTAAGTTGGCACGCGATGTGCGCTCAGAAAGACACGCCTCCCAGTTGCCAATCAAAGTGTACAATTTTATGAGACTCGTCACAATCTTTGCTACATGCAGTTAGCCAGATGCTAACTATAAGATGAAGCTGTTTAACATTATCACTATGAACGTCATGGCAGAGCCAATGCTGATCCTCAGCTGGTCAGTTCTCAACCAGAGAGGGTGCTAAAGAATGCAGTCTTATGTAGTGTTGCTTTAAAGTAAAATGTTTCATGCAGCTGCACAATCAGGCAGTTACCTGAGTATCATAGGATTAATTTGTGGGCTACTTTTACATGTAATTTGAGGTTTTTTGTTAAATCTTAGCCTCAAATCAGAATAATTTTTAACTGGTAATATGTAAAAGTGATAGTTCCACTCAATGAGAAATAAAGGCAAAGACACAAGCACATTCTTAGTCTACCTTCATAACATGAAGCCATTTGATTAACATAAAGCTGTGAAAGCTCATCTAAGAGTAAGGATACTTAAGGACACGTTATACTTATATGACTAAGACACATGGAAGAAAAAAGAAGAAGGATGATTTGGGATAAATTCCCAATCTCTCAACACTTTCAAGACAACAACATTGATCTTTTCACCTCTTTAGTTCTCATGTGGATGAAGTGGTTATTGAGTCCCTGGATATATGTGGTATATCATTTGTCAATATTTGATTTAAAAAAAAATCTACTTTTATTTATATGAGAAAAGTTGTTGACTCTGCTAGGCAAGAGTGTGTTTTTAATATCAGAGTCCCTGAAGTTTCTAAGGAGCTGTATTTCATCCCATATTCTCTTCGCCACTTATTTTTGCTATCAGTATTAGCAGCCCACTGGATCTGCCCAAGGGTTTTAAACAACTCCTACAGTAAAAGTGCTAGTGCACATACAATTGTCAGCATTTAACCTCTTACTTTCTAAAATGGAGTCCAAAAGATGTTCGTGATTTTCTGCAACGACTTGCTTTTGGCAAGATGAGAAACTCCCTATATTTAGAATTTTTTTTTTTTTTTTTGTTTTGTTTTGTTTTGTCTTACATGAGGCGACATTTCTAACAAAAACAATACATAATCTTAGTCACTGAAATAGGTTTGTTTTCAATTTCCCTGCTCTATACCCCTCAAAAAACTACAACTTTCTCTCCTGTAGGCTTTATACTGAGCACAGTTCACAGCCACCAGGGTTAAGTTTCATAACATAAGAGGAATATCAATATCAGTCCTTCCACCAGGGCTGTTTTTAGGCACATGAGGGCGAACTGAGCAGCTGCTGGATAGACGCCAAAAGCAAAGGAAGGCACATTCTGTAATTAACATCAGGCATGTTTTAGTTGACAGATATACAGATACAGAAACAAATATTAATCACTGTGGACTGAACTGATTCTGAGGAATTATTATTAAAAGGACTTGACTCCAAGTTCTTCCTAATGTTTGCATCTTAGTGGCCCTGCCTTTAATTCACAGACACTGCTTGTGACACACAGGTAGCCATTTATCATGGTTTATGAAAATATTATGTCCACATAGACCAAAGAGTTTGCTTTACACATGAAACTACTTTTGTTCTTTTTAAAGTGTGATAACTGCTAGTACACCAACCTAACGTCACTTTCACTTTCAGTTTATTTAATTTCAACTTATTTGTATTATACCAATTCAAATCAAAAGCCTTCTGAGGCACTTTATACACAAAACAAGTTCAATAGAGTCCAATTACATACATACATACATCTGTCCAATTTATTATAATACAATTGATTTAATTCATTCGTTTGGGGTCTAGATTTAAAAGTCATATAGTGCCAATGGGTTACAGTGGACATATTTAACGTAGGCTAATTGTCTTTAAGTCCATATCATAGTATTCAAGCCATCTTATTATTTATTAATTATGCTTATCTACCAAAAACTATTGATTAGCTTTATAAAAGGATTTACATTGTAAGGGGTTCAAGATAAGAGACCTGGTTACCGTTAACAGAAGAAAATGGCTTTTTCAGTTTTAAATACAAAATAACAGTTTTATTTGTATTTTATATGTTATACTGTGCACAGACATGAAAAATTATAAATATAAAAATTAAATAATAAAACAAAACAAACAAACAAACAAAAAAACTAAATGGTCCAAAATATTCTTATAAGATTTGGGCCTTTATATAGAAAAAAGTGGTCTTTTTTTATATATTTTTCAGGAAACTTGGCTTTTGTTTTTTCCTCCTAAATGAAACATGAGTCATGAAGCATCACAGCCCTAAGATAGCAGGTCATAATCTCTCTATTAATAAAACTTGCTGCCTAGTTTGGAAGAAACAAGCAGATACTGTTGCGCAGAGGCATCAGAAGGCCGTCAAGAAGATAAGCAATAAACTAGATAATGTTAGAATCTGATTATGGAATATCTGGTTTTCTTCTTCATCTCATCCTTCACACAATTAAGGGACAAATAAGACATATCAGGAACCAAGGAGAGGATGAAGAGATTTCTCGATAGACAACACTGATGACAGCATGTCATCAAACACAGATTATCAGGGTTGATGTACATCTACATGCGCAAATGTTTAGTGTAGTTTTGTGTCTTTTAGTCTTACCACTCCCCACCACAAAGCATCAGCATAGTTTCCAAACTCAGTGGAGCCACTGTCATCAATTGCATCTTTCTCTGCCAGGTAAACGAAGTACGAGGAGAAGATCAGGCTCAGAAATCCAATGTACAGGGTTGTGATAAGCTCCTGAAATGCATGTGCACAAACAAGTTACATATGTCAAATTCATTAACAAATAGAGAGATAATTTCAAAGGTCTTATTAAAACCATGCCTGTGAATCTATAAGCTCATACCTCACTGACTGAATCTGACAGTTTTTTTATGTGTGGTTATGAGTTAACTGCTTATTATCTAATGAGGATGCTTGTAAATGATATAGCATTTGGATTTGAATATTCATGTAAATGTGATGCATAAACATAATTAAAATCCTCTTTCAGCATCCTTCTGTCTGGGCTCTCATATCACTCTTGAACCTTTAGGTGAATGCAATAATTATTCAATCTGTTATACTGTTTGCTGAGTTTCAGTACTTCAGCTTTTAAACTAAAACCATCTGCACATGTTTCTGAAATGTGATTATTTTGATCATTCTTGGGAAAAAATAAAACCAGTAAAGTAAAATGTTTACAAAGTTGTGGTCCAACCTTTCAACACCAAAATATAGTAAGATATTCACGGTGTTCATTCATTTAATTCTTGATATTGTCTTGAATATATACACATAAATATATAGCTGATCAATTATTCTAAATGTAAAATGATCTTTTCATCTCACACCTAAGCCAGAGATTATTATTTCTATATCGTATGTTTTTTTTTTTTTTATCTAACCAGGTTTTAGAAACAGGTAAATATAATGTCAGGTGGTTTATATAAGCCAAAAAGATTGATAAAGAGCCATGACCAAAATCAGATGTTTCAAAACCCAAATGAAAAGCATAGTTAACATGAGCACGTGTGTGGGATGATCTTAATCTCATCTCTAAAGTGAGGCCAATTTTCTTTTGAGCAAAATAAAGACAGTCTAGTCTCTTGAGATTTCCCAGAGTCCCCTGTGATACCCTATTTGAAATGATTTTTGATCATACTTCTGGAGTGAGCCCCACACAGCAGGACTGTGAGTGTGAGCTGCCAGATAGACTTGTAAAATGGCTCCGTTGCATTTTCCATATATCCGCTGATTGGCGCCTGTGCCAGTTTCAGAGTCTCACATGGAGATGGCGCATTCAGTGAAAATTACCGTGTCTCTCTGGATGCCATGTTTACACCAGTGCCAGCTGGAGCTGCAGCCCGTAAATATCAGCAACTAACCAAAAATAAGTGTAAAAATGACACCCATGCCAATTGTTGCATTTTATGAGTAAGTTCTTAAATCAATTTGCAACCTATAGATAAAAAGAAACACACAGTATTCTAAAAAGCCTGCTTGCTCTGTGCACTGGTGGCTCCAGTGAGCCAAACATAAATATTAAACTGTGTTTCTCAGAAATCCATGCATACCAGAAATTGTGGTCCACCACAGCCTTTGGGATAGTCAAATACTTCCCTGCTGTGTAGTCTGCAGTAATGTTTCTGGGTACAGCGTAGGACAGTCAAGGGACCTGAATTCATTTCAGAAGTGGGATAAAGTGTGCTCCTGGCCAAGCAGAGAATCTTATATGTAAATTTTTAATAATTTTAGAAGCACAATTGTTTGCTGACTTTACACCAAGTATACTTGGCCCCTAGCAAGAAGTGTAGTGTCAATGACCATTTACACAAGAGCTTTGTGTGCTGTGCATACATCACAGTATGCTGTATATACCACACATTTGTACGTCAGCCATTGCTTGTACTTAGTATGCCGCTCTGAAAGCTTTTGATTTAGGAAATTGGAAACTAGTCACAACAGTACTCAGATGCACACAAGACTCTTTTTCACCATTTGGGTATTTTTACCTTACTAAAACTGCAGTTACATACATATTACATGCCACATACTACATTTCATCATAATCAGTATGCGCCAGCTGCATAATTATATTTGACAATGGCTGGTCTTCATGTTGGGAGATATACAGTGTTGATGTCATCATGTGCAACAAAAACATGGTCACTGTCAAATATTTTAAGCCTTTGTGAAAATGTAGTGCTTTGCACTGTGGACCAATGTAGCTATTTCACGTTGTGCTGTAAGATTGGATTAATGGAAGAGAGAGGTAGATGAAGAAGAAAACTGGCATAGCTCTGCAACTGCGAGTTTTACTGAACAACACAAAAAAGCTTGAGTGGAAAACTACTCACTGCCTCTGACCCCAATAGCACATAAAACGATCAAAATGAAAGAGAAATGGTGCACACAGCAGTTACCATGCAGTCTTGTTGTTTACTCCACATTAGTCTGACACCAGACATCTGATCTTCCCCTATGTACTGCATTTAAAATAATTACAAACCATCTTTTTGCCGTTTCAATACCCTGCTGCCTATGACTTTCCCAGGAGGTCTAATTGGGCCTGACTCTTATTCTGTCTGGGTGTAATTGGACTACTCCTGACAGTAAGACAGGCTTCAAGTGCACTCACCTATGTGATTTAAACAGTTTCACCACTCAAACTATCTTACCACTCGATGTACTTAATCAGACTTTTTCTTTTACTGTGTTTAGTGCTGCTGTAAGCATTAAAATTTAGCCTTTTCTTACATTACTGCAAATTGTTTTTATTTACATGCCTTCAACAGTGAAAAGCTGCACATTTGTGTGTTGTAACTATCTGAAACATAAATGAATAATTCTTGGACATCACAGCTTTAAGAAATAACATACCGAGGTAGATTTCCTTTGTGTAGCTATTTAAGGCAGATGAGATTCAAAGTTGCTGCTGTGACACAGCAATTCATGAAGCGAATAAGTCAGAAACATTAGAAAGCTATCTACTGAGTTTCAAATGCTTTTATAACCTGAAGATTGGATAGTGATGGGAGGTTGGTGTTGCAGTATTATAAACACTTACATTTAATGTAGGTAAGTAGCTGCTTTTTATACGAATCAACAGATTCAGCATCACACATGGGGAGGGGCAAGGAGATTTCAATTGTGTTTTAGAGACCATGAGGAGATTCTGACCTTAGAAATGGAGAGAGTGGCCAAAAGGGTCCAGGATCAAGAGGTCTGCGATGAACTGAGGGGCCTGGCCATGCAATGCTCTAAATGTTAGCACTAAAATTTTGAAATCAATTATAAACTTGACAGCGAAGTGACGATAAAACTAAAAGTTCCCGTTAAAAGCATTGCTGCAGCATTTTGAATGATCTGGAGTTGACTTGTTAAAACACGTAAAATCCGAATTACACTAATCAAGCCATGAACAAATAAAAGGGAGATGTTCCTCAAATAATAAAAACTATTTTTTACAAATTGTCCAGAGACATAGACTGGTCAAACACAACACCCAGGTTACTGGACAGGAGAGCCCAATAAACGGAGGCGCTGTTGAATTAAACAGATATTTTTATCTGGTGCAATGATCAGGGTTTTAGTCATTTTTTATTTTTCTGGAGGTAGTTATTGTTTAGCGAGGTCTCAATGGTCATCAAACACTAACAATACTGATAAAATGTGAATCATTAAAATCAGAGTAAAGTTGAAGAACATTGGCATAAAAAAGAATAATATGACCAAGCGGAATTAAATACAACAATAATAAAATGCATCCTGCACCAAATATTATTCCACACATATTTTCAATACAGGAAAACCAGATGTCCAAATATGGGATATTTGGGTCCAGTCCTATTGAGTACTTTATCAAGTATTTTATCCTGCAATTGTCAGAGTTGTATGGGGCCTTGATAGAATGCATGATTACATCAAAACCCTGTCTGCTGCAGTATTTAAATGTTGGTATCAGATCGCTCAGCTTGTTGAGTGGTGCACAGATGCTTGCAGTTCTCATGCAGCCAGCAGGGGTTCAGGTCTTGGCCTGTTGCCTTCTGCTGCAAGTCTTTCCTCACTTTCTGCCCTGCTTTCCTATTTGTATTCTGTCAGTAATAAAGGGCACAAGTGAAAAAACATATGAAATAGCAGAATAAAATGTTAATACAATTCAAAGCTATTCTGTATGAGAAACGTTTTTAACTGCTACTGCCTTTAGTCAGCCTTCCAATCACCTTCTCCCTTTAGACTATATTTGTGTCTGTCTGTGAAGGATACACCATATTAAGGTGCATGTTAACTAAGCCAGTGTGTGTGAGTGGAATTGGATGCTGAAACCTTCAAACTGCCTGCATCAGTGCTGGCCAGTGATTCCAGCCTGAGACCTTGGCAAACAGGTAATTTGTTTGTGGAGGACAAATTATTCTGTTGTGATGGTCAGCTAGAAAGCTAGTTCTAAAACATTCTCTCTATATATATACATAAAGTATATCTGCTGTATGAATTATCTGAATTCTCGTTTACTCATATTTTATGATCTTCATAACTCATAATATTTCAGGTTGTAAAAGGGATCTCAGGCACATCACCCAGAATAGCTGCTATAATACTATTCTACAGGATTCCTCAGTGCTAACCTACACATACACGTTCTCACAATGCAGTCCGGCTAGGTTTCAGAACACCATTATGTTTGCTGTTCATATAATTTCATATTACACCATTAACAATATCAACCAGTATGCACAGCAGAAAACCAGTAACCTGCAGTGATTATATCTGTAGAATGGTCTAAGAAGATCAACTAGCAACACAAAGTTCTGACTTGCAGGATCATATCAAGATTGGAAATGAAACCTTGCACATATACAATAAATGTATAAAAAGATGCATGCAGTCCTTGCTTTTCTTATGATTTTCAGACTAATTAAAAAGGTATCACATATTAAATTGTGCATTGTAACCACATGAAGAAGTTTCATCAGAAAATTAAATATAACAGATTAACAAGAAATCCCCATCTGGTGCTGTCAGCTTGACAGATTATGCCTCTCTTTGCATCCTAAATTGTACTTCTACAGCAGGTCAGAAATCAGTTTGGGAAAAAAGGTCACCAATATCTCCCTGCACACTTATATACTCTATTTATAGCTGGGGTTGTTGGCTGTTGATGGCCTTCTTCAGCTGGGAGCCACAGAATATGGTCATGAGCCAAGGCAGGAAAGCACAGCAAGTTGTAGCGGATAGGTAAAATCTGTGTCACCCTGCTCATCACTCACATTTGTATACAGCCATTAAAAACAACTACCAATGCCACTGGGGATAATCACAGCCACCTCTGTGTTTCAGTTGAATAGCACCCTGGAGGAAGACATAATCCTCTCTAGCAAATGAATCTATAATATTAAAAACTCAATGTAGTGCACAGTTGCACTTTTGCTTTCACATCCCTACTGAAGGTTGTTTTCCCCTGCAAACACCCTCCATTTGTATTGCATTGCAAAGGAAAATAATAAATGATGAGATGAGGCTATTATTCCCTAGGCCGAGAGACGATGGCTTACTAATAAAAACCTGAAGCCCTTGTGGCAGTGATGCTTGTGAACTGGAAATGTTATGTGCATTTGGAGCTGTGATTACATACCTGCCGATGGATGAAAACAACGGAGCCAAGAAGACGCCAGGTGCCTCCCTGCCTGTCAACGTGGAGCATACGCAGAATCTGCAGGAAGCGAATCCCTCTGAAAAATAAGTGTTTACATGTTGACACTGAACACATGAAAAATGCATGCAAGATTTCTACCGGTACATACAATGCCTCTTACCTTACAGCAGAGGTTGCAAAGACCTGCCCTTTAGATCCCACTGAGAGCACAATTATTGAGGCGACCACCACAATCAGGTCTGTGTTAATGGAGAGTTAGACTTTCAATACAAATATAGCATGGATAGTCTGCTTGTCATCACAAATATTGGAAATGTTGGAACAATAAAAACAAGTTTTGGGAAAGACTGAATGCAGGAAAAATAGTGCAAAAGCACACTGCTACAGAAATGTTTTCTGGATTTCATTCTAGAATTATTTCATTAATCTGTTTAGGTGAGAAGGGTTACAAATGGCATTAATTATGATTTTTACAGCAGCATATTTAAAAAAAAAATACATACCTGGAGGCTCCAATTGAAATAATAAAAACTAAAGGAGGGGGAAAAATATGGCACTGACAGTTTTAATTTCATGCTGAATTAGTCTTAGACACCTCAATTTGAGATGAAACTCAGGGTACATTATTGTTTAAATGTTATGTGAGTGGGTGGAGAGTTTATTCTGCTTCTTTGAATATGCGTGCATATGTGAAAGTACCTACCTATAATAGATATTGGCTTCCTGGCAAAGCGTAGTCGGCCCCAGATGCCAACATATTTACTGCGGCAGCCTGCTGACCAAAGACGGACAAAATATTCCACACCGAAGAACACCACAAGGACGATCTCCTGTTGGAAAAATAAAGGCGCAGAGAGAGCAAATGTTGTTGTTGCAGGCTACTCAGTTCCACTGTTCAGACTTCTATATTTTTTTTCTTTTAAATATTAAAAACCAAAGGTTCTATTATAAATTAAACTGTTCTGCACAGTTTCAGTTCACATCAGAGGACATTATTTAATTCATCTGTTAGGGCCTGACGAGTTGATTATTACGACAAATGTCTTTATAACACTCATTTATTTGTATAATTTTCTTTTAGTTTTGAAGGCAAACCATGTTGATGGTAATAATTTATTGCTTTTATGAAAAATGTAAAGCATTGACATCACTAGGTGGAGAGTAGAGTCATAGGCTGCAATAAAATATTGATGTAGTCACCATGGTATCACTCATTGGTTTGTGGACTACTGCTTGGAAGCTTGGGGATTATCATGAAGTGCCATGGAAAGGAAAGTATAAGTACACCATGAATTCAGTTGACGTATAGGGGGATATTAAGCTGTCAAGACAAAAAAACTCTTATTGAACTAGCCACCATGAAAAATAAAAAGAAATCAAGAATTATAAAATTGGAGTCCATTTAGAGTGAAGTTTTTTTCTTTGTGTTCGCTTCACCTCCCCTGGAAGTTGTCACCTGAAAAAATTGCCTTAATAGATGTAATTTTTGAGCTGTGGCGAAAAAAAAAAAAAAAAAAAAAAATCTGAACGTTTTAAGTTTTAAAAGAGTGGGTTGTTCTACAGGATGCCAGCAACCCACTACTTATCTGTGCTTGAAGTAGGTTAGAGCCACATTAGGCACCAGCATGAAACACCCATTTTCTTACCCTAACTGCCATCATTTCAATTGCATTGTGGGTGTTTCAAGACTTCAGGTAATACTGAGGTAACCAGATGTTGCCATGAGCTTTTACATTTAGTTGAACTGCTTCCTTCTCAGACTTAATTCTTTGTCCATTCTCGTCACAGTTACTAGGCAGCATGGTGGTTCGGTGCTTTCTTCTCCAAGCAAGTTTAATCAGCAATGCCTTTTATTAAAGGAAAAGAAAAAAAAACAAAATGTGGAATGTGGAAGTTAATGAACCAGTGTGTAGAGATGTGCAAATTCAGGTGAGTAGATTCATTACTCAGGAGTAGTGAATCCCAACATCCGAGGAAATGAATCCAGGGCTGCTAATCACATCCAGGGCACGTAGGAGACACGAATTGCTGCATACACTACATTTCGTATATCTTGCATCTTACACAAAAGCAATTCTGAGACAGAGCACATATCCTGCTGATCTGGAAGTCTTGCAAACACAACACATCCAGGCTGACAAATCAGAATCGATTAGCTCTACCACCATATAGTCAGATGAATGCAAATTACATGAACTGTGCAGGTGATTCCACATGTCAGAATATCTGATGTATAAATAGAATGAATATTGTTTTCTGTTTGCCATAAACGTCAAGCCAAGAAATCTAGATGTACTGCTGCCAAAATTACATTTGCTCAGCAGGTCCATCTAGCTGCCATCAGCTGATGATCATCACAAATGACCAAAAGTCTTGAGGAGCCAATCAGATCAGTTTATCCTTGTAAGTGGAGCATCTCCGAGAGGGTTTAACGTGATTACAACAGAGCTGCGACACTGTAGTCTGGACGGTAAACAGTGGCAATTTAAATTGGCTTCAACACTGATAGCTAATTAAAGACTTGGACTTCCGCAACAGTCTCTTGGGTATTGTGGCGGATGATTGATCTGATCTGATTTACAAATGTTAAAAGAAATCTCGTAAACTTGCACTAATGATAAAGGAAGCTATTCAAGAAGTAATCTGAACATAATCACGTATATCTGTCTAACGTTTGCTGGCACAGAACCATTTTTTCTGAGATATTAGTTGAGTATTTGAGTACACCAGTTATTCTCGAGTTCTGCTTGCAAAAACAGTAGTGATCGCTGGGTTCCAATTGCATCACACTGGCTTCTCTCTCCAACAAACTGTTCTTCACACATTCTCCTGTTGACTAGTTTGTGCTGCTCTAATTTGGGCACCTTGTCCGTTGCTATTACTAATTGGAGCCAAGCATCAACCTCCCCACTTCCGGGTTGAAGCTCATCCAGAAGTACATTATGTTGCAGTTCCTTGTCGGACATCTACTGGCTCCAAAATAAAGCAAATCCCCATTGACCCACATGTTAAAAGTGCCAAGTTTGCTGCAGAATAAAAACATATGTACAGTGTTTCACAAAAATATTATTTTTTCATCTGTGGTTATATTACATCTATGAAAACTGTACAGGAGGTGAATTGTGTTTGTACCACATCAGATGCATTTATATTAAGCAATAAAACTGACCAATCAGATGGCATGGATGTCATTTTACTTGCTATACTAACAGCTAGCCATTGGCTCTGTTGTTTTAACAGTTTTGTCCTGCCTTTTTGCAACATGGTGCCATTCAGCTCATGGAAAAATGAGCTTCATAGGCTCAAAATCTATGGGTCATGTGACCAGATAGTTTGCCCAATATTTTACAGTCAATGGTTGTAGCACTACGCAACTGCATGTGGAGGCAGTTTGATAAGAACCTGTGGGCACTGTCTGATGCCCTGATGAGGAGGCCCTATGAGTCGTTTTCAGATGTTACTTCAGTCTAAATGTGGGTCTGATCTTTCAGGCTAATGAACTTTGGTTGTATTTATTTGTAGTCAGAGGTAGGAGACTCCTCAACTGTGGATGTAATTATTTGTAGCTCAACACAAAAGGCTCATGCCATATCAGATCCAAATTACTCATCAGGTCCAAGATTTAACAGATGCAAAAGGACATAAATCTGTTCAAAGAGCTATATTTTACATACGACTAGTGTGCATGAAAATGCAATTAACTTCATCTGTGTCTTAATCATATGAGAATTTGGAAAAGAAGGCAATAATAGAAAATGAATCAATAGCCTCATACAGTTTTAATGGTGGCATTATCGTTTTGCAGTGAATGATGATGAAAATACCAACAGATTCACACAGATGTGCTTCATGCTGTGGAGCATTTGTGTTAAGCTTCCAGTTATTGGAGGCGTTTCTCCTCCACAGGGGCCAAAGATAAAAATGTCTGAATAGAAAATAAAACTGTTTGATAAGAAAACTGGATCAAAAATATGTAAAAATATGTTACATTTCCTTGTTTATTCACTAAGGATTTCTACTTCAAGGTTGAAAAACAAATTGTCTTTGCATAGAAAAGGCAATACATTAAGAAGAGGAAGAAAGATCAGACACATGCAATGCTGCGCTGCCATTTGATAGATATTACACCAAGAAGAGTATGTGTGAAAACTGCTATTGAGAAGAATTATGATTGTAGTGTTAACTGTTTTTCACCTCTTCCTTTTTTTTTTCTTTCCACACACAAGAACAATCTGTCGAGCTATTTTCTGGTAAGTATGTCATGAGAACTGAACAGTTTTTTGGTTCCATTTTGTTAAATTTATTTCCTACGAAGAAGCAGACTAGGCAAGTAAAAATGGATTTTAACATTGCATTTTCTATCATTTTACGTATCACCCCAAAATGTCCTTTGCAGTTGTTTTATATTGAAGATACTTATTTTAACACATCTATTAGCCCTCAAGTATAGACCCAGTAAAAAACTCAATGTAAACAGAACCCTTAGTTGCTTCAGAGGAACAATAAAGATCCCATTTTGTACTGATAGCTATTCATAATTATCTTAAAGACAGTTACAGGTTCCTAACATATTTTTTTTCCTTTCATACCTCAATCCTCAAATATATCACTCCCACATTTCTCTCTGCTTCCCTTCTTCCTTCTCCCTCATTACAGGAACCACAAGGGGGACAATAAATCTAAGATTCCTCCCAAAGTCATTTCCCTCACACTGAGTCTCACTTCTAAAGTTCCTCTCTGCAATATTGTTTTGACTCAATCAGCCATCAAGCAACATTCAAGTGCATCCTCCCACTTGCTTGAGTTGAGAAAAAAAAAAATGCATTCACAAGTAACTTATTTGCTAGTAAAGTCACAAGTGTACGGAGGCCTAAAGGGCCATACATGCATACATTTTATTTCCATCATTTTCTCGTGATAACGAGTTATTTTTCCTCCGTTTTCCCGTGATAACAACATGATTTTCTCGTGATAACGACATAACTCCGCCATTTTCTTGTGATAACGAGTTATTTTTCCTCCGTTTTCCTGTGATAACGACATGATTTTCCCATGATAACGACATAACTCCGCCATTTTCTTGTGATAACGAGTTATTTTTTTTCTCCATTTTCCTGTGATAAGATAATTAATTTGAGATCTCAAGAAAACTAAGACAAAAAAAGTCTCTGCACACTTAGATCCATGCAAACAAGTGTATTTTTCACCAAGCTTTCGGTCTATCGACCTTCATCAGGGCATTGCAATGCCCTTGAGATCTCAAATTAATTATCTCGTTATCACGGGAAAACAGAGGAAAAAATAACTCGTTATCATGGGAAAACGGGAGAAATAAAATGTAATCATGTATGACCGTTTAGGGCTTCCGTATAGGTGAAACAACTTATGAGACAATTCTTTTGACAACTGATCCAAAGTGCGTACCTTTTATGTGTGTGTGTAAAAATAATCTGATCGCAGTGTTTCTTAGTATTACACAAATATAACCTCAAACAAACAGCAACATATAACTTTTCATCATGCCAAACTTCCCCAGAGTGGACATTCCAGCAGGTTAAATCCAAGGTCAAGCCATGCAGTGCTCATAGAAATATAAAAATCCCAAGACCCTACATAACGTTAACATTTTAATTGTGCTTTAACATTTAAAAGACTCAATATGTCCAGTTTGCTTGGAAAGGCTAAAAAGAGAAAGCCCCCTGCCTCAAAACAAATTTAAAAAAAAATGAAAACAAATGAAATTTTCTGTGTACGTGTCATGATGATGAGAATATCTGATGTACTCCTGCCCACACACACACAAAAACAAAATAAAGAAGTGGACATTTTCCCAAAATTCTCTGTCCATCTGGCCTTGTCAAAGTACAGAACTACAGATCATAATCCTATTTAATCCATAATTTTCAGACACACATTATAAACTGTCAAAGTCATACTGGAAACTACAGCTTAAAGTTATTACTGTTAAAGGTGGATCTACAAGCTATTAATTCATGGGGGTACTTAGTATTGTACACATTATTTATTCATTTATTTTCTCCATTCAGACTTCATTTTTGTTAAATCAGTAATGATACATGAAGTTGTTTGTCTGAGTTGAAGTTACCTAACATACTATGACCTGAAAATGCTATGTTTTGGCATAAAAAAACAGAGGATTAAAAGAAAGGGTGCAAAGTTCTCCACATGACTGTACTTTTTTTTTTGTTTGTTTTTGTCAGAGTACTTTTTACCCACAAATGTTGGAATAAGAAAACACAACACAGCAACTGCTGTCACTCACAGCAGTGTTTCTAAGTAAAGAATGGAGTGGTCTCTATTAACCTTCAGTGTGCAGGGAGGAAGAAATAAGACAAAGGAGATGCTGCTGTTGTGGAGGAGGAGAGAATGAAAGCGTGGCAGGGTCAGAGCAAATCTCTAGTCTAGAAAGCGCCGAGGCGAGTACAAAGCGGTCCCGTTGGGACTGAGGATGGAAGCGATGAATGTCTCAGATTTTTAGAGGTTTAGCTACAAATATTAATTATTCATTATCAGTGTAGAAGAGAAGAGTAAGATTAAACATCTCCAGGGGCAGAAACTAAGGCAGAAAAACTGTAGAAAAAAGGTATATTTCATGACTGTGTAATATTGTATAATACTTTACAATTCTTACTTACGCAAGCATGTGTAGAATTGCTCTTTATGAACGCAAAAATAAATATTTGGGAATTTTAGATTGTGATGTGGCTGCTCATGAACCACCATGACTAAATCCCCTTATTCTCAAGCCAAGGTGAACTTGTCATATGTGGCACACTTCAGTCCTCCAAATCCTTTTATTTTTTATTTTTTTCTAAGCTTGAGAGACTCACCCATCACCCTAGCAGTTCCAAAGCTCAGCAGCTTGGGGTTAAGTTTATCCTTTTTAGTATTGATTTTAGAGTTGGTGCTTTTGCTCTGTGGGCAAGCGGGACACACTGAAATTGTTTGTTGAAAGCAGTTATGTGGCTCTATCAAAACAGCTCCCTAAATTGTTTTTTTGTGGGGTAAGAAGCTTGGTCGATCAACAGTTAAAAAAAATAAATAAATCAAGCAACAAGCCTTCTTGGAGAGCAGACACTGTTTCTTGATATTTGTTGTCTCAAAAGAAAAAGTAAAAGGAAAAAAGCTCTTGAAGGGAAATTTAAACACAGCTGTTTACTCTGCTTTTGCAGTTCTTAATTAAACAGTAGTATCCAAAATACTGTACTGCATTAAGTTTCCTTGAGAGCTTCATTATCACTCAAAGTTTTCGCATAATTGAATAGTAGGTAAAGAAAAAAAACATGTCACAGAAACTACAGAGAATATTAGAATCGGGTTTACTGCAAGATGAACTAAGAAACAGAGAAATTGAATGTGATGAGCAAGAAATGAAATGAAAGATCAGATGCTGAAACGGCATGGGAGGAAAGGCTACAGGCTGTTGTTTGCCATGTAAACAACGCTGTTGTAGAAGAAAAGCTTGTGAATGTTCAACAGTGTGGTGGTGTTGGGGGGGGGGGGTTTGACTGAGATTATTCTCTCTAATCTTAGTCTGTCTTCGTGTGCCTCTCTGACACATGATGCTCAAGGACTGCTGCCGAACATGATCAGAAAAGCTGCGCTTTCAATTTTTTCTTATAAATAAACATGATTTTGGTTACTCTCTATATCGTAACCTTCTGTGTATCTTCACAGATATCTGGAATGCATAATAATTTGAAAATATCCATGCTTTTTTTTTTTTCCACGTCTCATAAAGGCACATTGTTACATTTTATGAAGTACTTCAGCAATACATGTGACAACACAAATGTTCGGATTCCTTATAAGAAAAAGGGACAGCACTGCCATTTTTTGTCTTTAGTCATTTTGGCCATTTATTTATTTATTTAAGGACTAACCTGAGGTAATTAGTGTCCAGTAAGTTAATTGACTAATGTCAATTAAACATTTTTGGAAACCTACAAATCATGTTGACACTTCCTATGTTGTGTCTGGTGTGTGTGTGTGTGTGTGTAGGATAATCCAAAATGAGAATACTGCTAAATTAAATGAAATAAATGAAATAAATTTTCTAATATTCTTAATATTCTTAATATTTAAATGTGGCCAACTAAGATCATGTGAGAGTGAATTCCAGCAAAATAAATACTATTATATATTATTATTACTAAATAAAGGGGCAGACTGGAAAAAATAATAAGTAAAATAAAACAACCTGAAGATTTTTTTTGTTTGTTTGTTTGTTTTCTTTGTTCCTGGACATCCCGTTTTCCATGACAAAGAACATTTGTAGGAGTTATCTTTGGAGACATTTTTAATGAAGTACAGTCCCAACTTTGACACTCCCTAAGTGAATCATTAAAATACTTTCTCAAAATCAGAAGCACCTGTTTAGCTTTCTCAGAGTAAAGTAGTCGCCTCAGCTGAACCCTTATATTGATTAAGCACAGCAGCTGCACTGGCAATGTCTCTGCAAATTAAATGTTAAGAGTTGGATGATCCCACAACATTTAGAACAATCAATTTGCTAGAGTTTGCTACGCACATGAAATAATACTAACAGGGGATTAAAAACAAAACAACTTACTGGATGAAACATCCATCCATTTTCTATACCCGCTATGTCCTGTTCAGGGTCACGGGGGTCTGCTGGAGCCTATCCCAGCTTACTTCGGGCGAAAGGCAG
>JBAMYA010100423.1:0-20505 GCA_037176975.1 Arrhamphus sclerolepis | reverse complement strand
AATGCCACCAACCGATGAATGATATATATATGTGTGTGTGTGTGTGTGTGTGTGTGTACATATATATATATATATAAATATATATATATATATATATATATATATTTACACATAAGTTTATATATATATAAAATTTTAGCAAAAATTAATAACTTTTTGTGGTGAAATCTTCTGCAAACATTTGCTCAATCATGACTTTTTGCATCAACCAGCTGCTCTCCACCTCAGTTATCCCACTTTCTGATGTCAGTACTGAATCAAACAGGCAGTCACATTGAAACCTCCTCAGAAATGTTCTAGTCAGGAGTTTCTGACTGTCTTTGCCTGCACTGCCAGGCCAAACAAAATGAAGTGGCTGGATAGATGTGGCCCACGGGCCTTGAGTTTGACGTGTGTGTTTTAGAAAATGATCCATCATGACGCTGTGAACAGTTTTTGATTGTCGTCTCTTTCAGGCCTGATGGATGGGAAACACTGCACGCTGCCTCATCTGACGGGGAAGACGTTTGTTTATAATGCAGCAGAGGAGCGCCTGGAGCTCTGCGTGGATGCTGCAGGTCACTTCCCTGTTGGTCCTGATGTGGAGGAACTGGTGAAGGAGGCACTGGTGCAGCTGCGCTCGGAGACCGCGACCAGGGGCAGCAGAGAGAGCAGTCCCTCCCACGGCGTGCTGCGGCTGGGTAGTGGCGGCGTGGTCCGGAAGAAGGAGCACCTGCAAAGCGTCACTGCCTTCCAGGGTAAAGGCCACTCCCTGGGCAGTGCCGGGGGCTCCTCCCCTCCAGAACACCGACCCATCACGCGTCAGCACAGCAGCGGCGTGGACCTGAGCGCCAGCGTCTCTAAAGGGCCACCGGACCTGTCGGACATCCCAGAGGACACCACCAGAGAGCTGGTCCGCATGGCTCCGGGCTTCGTTACCATGAAGGATGGCCGTGGTTTGGACCCCACCGTGATGGAGCAGCAGCGCAGGAAGCTGCAGGAGATGGTCTCCTCCATCCAAGCCTCCATGGAGCGCCACCTGCGAGAGCAGCAGAGCGCCGCTGCCGCAGAGGGTGGGGCTAAGACGGACACCGGCCAGCCGACATCTTCAGTCGTTCCTAAGCCTCCAACTGCAGCAGGCGCCATGGCGCCTGGAGCACCGGAGGAGAAGACGGAAGAACCGGAGGAAATGGAGAGCCAGGACGCCGGGCAGAGCAATGCCACTGAACCCATGGATCATTCCTGATCGCTCCTGGTTCCAACTCCAACCCCCACCCCGCCTGACCGGGATCTGTGGGTCGCAACGCCTCAGGTCGGATCCTAAAGCTTTGGTCCTCATCATGTCGCGTTGTTTTTACTGCATGACTAAAGAGCAGGCTGACCGTCCTCACTGCTGCAGACGAGAGTCCGCCAGACAATGTGACACGCCGTCTGCGTTTCACCATTGATCCTGTCACACCAACGTCACAGCGTGTGTGTGCGTGTGCCTACACCATACATGCTTTGGTGCACACTCTCATCTCAGCTGCATAAAAAAAGAGAAAATTATAGATTCTGGCTTTTTGAAAGAAATTATTTTGCCTTTTTAAAGTAGGTTTTTCTCTTCAGTTGATGAAGCATCATAAAAACCTCTGTATGGTGGATTGTATCTTCAGCCTTCTAAATCCCACCTGCAGACAGTGGATTCCTGTGTGAGGCAGGTTCCTGTAGATAGAAGAATTCAGTCTTAATCTGTCAGGAGGAGAGCTGATGGCCTCGGCCAACTTCATGGCCTGCAACTATTCTTCCATCGACGTGCACGCTCCAGAAAGTGCACCCTCCTCTTTACTCATCAACACCTTCATCATTGACATCTACTTTCCCACTATCTACGTGGTGTGCACAGGAAGAACTCTGCATCTCTTTTCGCTTGTTTGTCTGGCTCTTTCTTTAAATTTTACCCTTCAGTTGTCAACACTTGAGGTTTAAACGTTGCAGAAAACGAGTGTCCTTGATGTGAAGCACCTGAAGCCTGCTTCAGGTCAGCCTGCACCACCTACAGGCCTGGGATGGAAATGCAGTAGTAATATTTGACGCTTGGAAATGGAAGAGAATTTTCCAGAAGTTTGTATGTGTGCGTGTGTGAGTTACTTTAAATTTTACACGTTTGAAAACAGGTTCTGATCATTGCTGAATAGTCTGTTGCCACTGACCACAGTGTTGCAGGTGCTGACGAGTGACAAATTAAAGTAAAACATGAAATAAATAGAATTAGTAAGGTGCAAGACCTGAACAGATTTCTTCCAAAACCTTGTGACTCTAGCATGTCAGTCCACATCACCCATTGATAGTCCAGGGATTGGTGTCATACCAAAGTAGAATTTTGAATCAATTTTTCTGCTGAGTCATCCATGGAGCTCTGTGAGCATGTGATTTCCCTCCTTCACCTGTCTGACCTGCTAAAGCTGCAGCCTGACCGAGAGCTGCACGTTTCAACTGACCTTCAGCTCAACTGATCAGTGAAAGCCCACATGCAGAGCAAGATAGGAAATTCAGGCGCAAAACCGGCCCGTTGTGCGTCATTTTCATTCACATATTACAGATCTGGTAGAATTCATGTTAATGTCACCACTACCCTGGCCTCCTGACACCCACCTGTAGTTACCAATAACTGCACTATGGCCACAAAGCAAAGCTAGTCTAGTCTTACATGGCAGGATTTTGGAGATGATCATAGACTTTCCTGGACCGCTGAGGGTGGTTAGAGGATAGCTGCTTTGTTTTACCATTCAGCCCATCTGTTTGGACCTGGATTTGTTTGGGCTCCTTGACTCAGGTTTTCCCTTTAATCTGTCACTTGTCTGTATGTGAGCATCTGCATATACAGAGTGAGATCCCAGTAGGCTGTAGAAAACTGAACATTTATGATTTTATTACAAAATTCCTCAAGATTTTCTTTCCTTTTAAAGCTTTCTAGAGTGGCCTCACAAAGACACTGATTCATCTTTGGGTGCTCTAGTTTTACCACTGTAGACTGAGTTAGTTGTCCCGATGGTCAAGTGCCTGAAAAAGCTTTATGTGAAGCTCAGTCTGTCCAAGTTTAGAGGAGAGAGCAAAACAAAACAACAAACATGTTGCAGTTTTAATGAAGCAAACACTTGGTGTTAAAGAGATGTCTGAGTATAAACCGAGGGTTAGTGTGACAGGGATTTGATGTTGGGTTGAGAGACCTTTTATCTGCCCTTACTAAGGGTTTACTACTGGATTAGCTTCTTTTCTCTGTCAATCTTTTCAGAAGTTAATAAAACAATATGTATACATACACACACACACACACACATATATGTATATATATATATATATGTGTGTGTGGGTGTGTATACATGCATACACACTCGTCATGTCATCTTTGCATGATTTTCTTCTCATACTTGTTCTTCAGATGCTCTGAGTTCATCCCAAACAGAGGTGAAAGGAAAGATGATGTAAAAATGTAATTTCGTGGCCTGTTCACCTTCATTAGCACACATTAATAATCTGCTGCTTGTGTTGTCAGTTTATGATGTTGAATTTTTATTTTTATGTTTAATTTGGTCCTGACACACACTGATGACACTTAATTGTTCGCTGTTTTCAGAAAGCGTATTGTAAAGCCTGCAGCAACATTGTGATTTCTTTGGTGGGAAATTTTCCAAGACCTCTCAAATAGCCTGTCCAGCCATGCCCACCAGTCTGTTCCTCCTCCAATCACAGCCACTGGCACAGCTACAGAGCATATGTGACCAACAGCAGCAGGACGGGGGCGGGCTTTATGCACTCGTATAGAGCGTTGAAGAGCCACTCTTCAAAACGGTGAAGATGGCTGCAGAACCGCTAACAGCATGGCAGGCGTTCCTGTCGTTGTCCTTTGCTGATAGCAGTCTGGTCGCTGCTCTGCCTTTGTCACACGCTTCCTTCCTCTGATTGGCTAGGGGTCTATCCAGTTGTGTTCCAGAGGAGCCAGAGTTAATTATTTGTATCGAAGAGGAAAATAATTAGGAAAACTAACCAGGCTACCTCTTACAGGCAGAGTTGCAATTTAATTATAATATTGTTTTGGAGTAAAACCAGTTCATTTCTCTGGTTCATCCACCCAACACTGTTTGATGAATTTCTGAGAAACCAGCTGGATGCTTGATGGTTTTTTTCCCTTCAGCTGAGGAACTTTCATCAGCTGTACGTTTTGTGGCTTTTTCCCTCCACTGTTTGAGAATTTTTTTTTCTTTCTGAGGCGTTGACGTTGATACCTCTCCTGTCTCTGCGTTGTAAATATGATCTTGAACACTTGAAACTGGCTCTCATGAAACACCCATGTTGCACCTGCTTTGATTCACCTGAATGAAATTGTAAAACAGCATTTAGGACCACATAGTTGTAACAATTGATTTTTCTTCCTTAAGTGTGAAAATCCTGCTTTAAAAAGACAAAAAGAAAAGAAGTGAAAGCCAGTGTCCTCTTTCATTGCCAACAGATTACTTTGTTTAAAAAAAATCATCAGGCCTTAAAATTTGTTAATTTCATTTCCTGTTTCACTTTCCTTGTGTGTTTCATCTCAGACTGTCGTCTGTTTCAACTTAAGATCTCCATGTTCAATTCTGAAAATCTGGTTTGGAAAGTGATTTCTAGTTTTCAGCTGTTTGAGGTTTGATTAAGGTGAACAAATATAAGAATTAGCACTTTGTGGAATAAGAGGGAATGTTAGTGTAGCATATTCGCTGAAGCTGATCTATCATCGAGTCGGTCGGTCGGATAAGAAGGAAGAAAAGTTTCCGATCGTACGGCTCGGCTTTAACAGACTCAAAGTTCTTCTTTGTGACTGCTGAACTAAAGATATGAATTGTAATCCTCTTGTATAATAGTACATATTGTAGAATATTTGGACCTGTACAGAAACAAGGATTGTTCAGTTCCTCCTGTTGAATTTTTTTTTGTTAACTTCTCTCTGGTTTGCTAATAAAATATTCATGATATTCTGCTTCAACATCGCTGTTTGCATGTGTGATGGCTTTTCAACCCTAACAATAAAAATCACTTCCTTCACTCCTTTATGGATTTTGTCATCACTGTTTTTTCTGTCAGTTTGTGTGGCTGCAACAAAACTTACCATTTTCTGTCCTTTTTCCAAACTTAATGCAAGGTTTACAGTTCAATATAGTTCAAATTCCAGTTCATGTGTAAACCAAGTCATTATCAAACATGAAAGTTTTAAAATGTTTTCCAGTTAAAAAGGAAACTTACAGGTCTGTTTTTATGTTGGATAACCGTCATGTGCTGTGATGGACTGGTGACCTGTCCAGGGTGGACCCCTGCCCTTCACCCGAAGTGGGCTGGGATAGACTCCAGCAGACCCCCTGACCCTGCACAGGAAATAGTGGGTATAGATGATGGATGGATGAACCGTCACACGGCTTCATAAACGAATGAACTTTATTTACTTACTTTAGTCATTTATTCCAGACCTCATCATCACAATGGTTACAATTAAAGGGCCGGTTCTTTAATTTCTCAACCATGTTGTCAGGTTTCATACTAGTTGCTGGACTTATTAGACTAAATTTTTTTTTCCTCATAAATTTTCATCCATCATCTATACCCGTTAATTCCTGTGCAGGGTTATGGGGGTCTGCTGGAGCCTATCCCAGCTCTCGTAAAGGCAGGGGTCCACCCTGGACAGATCACCAGTCCATCACTTATAAAATTTCAAATTTCAAAAATTTGCAACTTTTTTCATAGAAGTGAGGCTTTTGCACTGAAAATCTTTTTTTTTTTGTATAATCATACATTAAATAAGAAATAAAATCATAAAAGGAACCATTTTTTACTAAAGTGAGCTAATACAACAGCTCTGGATGGATTCTAAACAATTAAAAACTTTTGATTCCACTTTATTGTTGGTGTTGACCTCATTAATACAGACAGGTGTGCAAAATGTTTGGAACACAAATGCTGAATTTACAACAGTCAATATGGGACCTGAAAAACAAACAAAAAAAAAAAACTACTGGAAACACGTATAAATGTCAATGTAGCTGAACGTCCTGCCAGCTCCTGCAAACATAAATAACTGATTTAATATAAATACACAATATCTGATCACTGCATGCACACGACTACTTCAGTGAGGCTGATGAAGCTTGTACACTTTTAATTCAACATTTTTGGAATCACCAGAATTTCAAAGTAATATTCATCGGACCTTGCATTACAAAACTCTCATTTTTTAAATTAAATATGTGCTGTACACTTTAAATCATGAAATTTCTGAAGCTAGAAAAACAAACATAAATGTTCATGCGAATATGCAACACAAACATCATTTTGATACCATCTTTATATAACAGCTTCCATCACAACCAGGTTCCTTCTGACACTCGGCGTCGTCGTTCTGCATAAAGAACCACCAGAAACACTGAACAGTTTAAAGAAATATGAGAAACTAGTGTATTTTCAGGCTATAACAAAAATTACTTCTTTCCCTTTACACAGGAAAAAGAAATTAATCTTTATCACTCATTTTTTTTTTTTGTAACTCTTGACATCAAAAGAATTGATTGCATGTCGCAGATTCAGTCAAACTGCTCCATTATTTGGTCCTAGCGAGGGCTGTAACGACTGATCAGCGTCTCCTGGATCACGCTGAATTAAAATTGTTTTGTGGCTGATGCTGTGATACCAGCAAGCATCAGGATCGTCATGCAGTTGATCAACGTAGGGTCGTATCGTGATGAAACTTGGCATTTACAGCCCTAAAACATTTCCAGGGAAGTTGCCTAAAAGACATTTAACTGGCTTTTTTCTGTAGTTGATTGTGCACACACTCGCAGAACTGGTGGAATCTCAACAGACCTGAAAGCAGCCTTAATTTAAATACATCGTTTAAGTCCAAGCTGAAGACATCTCCTATTTACAGCATAGTGCTTCAGGATAAGAGCGCATGTACAAAAAAGGGTTGAACCTTTGTTAGAGCCGGTGAACATTTGATACTGGATGTTGTAAAAACTGTCAGAAGAACACTTTGTTTAACACGTCTTCAGTATCAAGGTAATATTATTATAAATTATACTTCAAAATGTACATAAACATCAGAATTATTGGCAACATTAAAGGTTAACACCTGTTGGCACAAATGAACTTGACATTTTCCAAAAGAGTCAAACTTAAATGACCTATTGGATTTACTCCAAACACTAACAGGTTTTTTTTCCCCAGACATGAGTTGGGAGTTAAGTCTCACAGGCACGAGTCAGCATGTGCCTTTTTAACCACGATGGTCGTATAAATTGTTTCCCACAGTAGGTACAAGCGTAAGAACCCTCATCTGAATGAACTCGCAGGTGCCGCAGGAGATTATTACTTTGTCTGAAACTTTTACCGCACTCTTCACAATAAAAGGGCTTCTCTCCTGTGTGGATGGTCATGTGGCGCAGCAAATGACCGCTTTGTCTGAAGTTTTTACCGCATATCTTGCAGTTATACGGCTTTTCGTTTATGTGGATCGCCATGTGCCTTTTAAACGCTGACGAGTCAGAAAATCTCCTCCCGCAGGTTTTACAGAGGTACGGCTTCTCGCCTGTGTGGGTCCTCATGTGGACGGTCACGTCGCTGTTCTGACTGAAACTTTTCCCGCATATTTTGCACGAGTACGACTTCTCATCCGTGTGGATCGCTGTGTGCCTTTTCAAAGCCGACGACTGAGAGAATCCTCTCCCGCAGGTGTTGCAGAGGTACGGCTTGTCACCTGTGTGGATTCTGGTGTGGACCATCAATTTACCACAGCAAGAGAACGATTTTCCGCACGTCTCACAAGAATAGGGCCTCTCGCCCGTGTGAATCCTGACGTGGTATTTCAGCGAGGAAGCATCCTTAAATCTTTTCCCACAAGTGTTGCATGGAAACCGTTTCTCACAGGTGTGGACTCTGTAATGCTTCTTCATTTTCTGCTTGGTACTGAAGACTTTACCACAAATGTCGCATTTTAACAAGTCAGAGTGCTTGTTTCCTTCTTGACCAGCCGTCTCATTTACAGGAGAGTTTGGAGAGGGAAGTTGGTTTGTGCTTGGTTCGGGCTCAGACTCAGGATCCTCCTTCAAGGTAACAACAATTAGTTCTTCTTCTTGACTGGCGCAGAGCTCGTCCTGCTCCTGTTTAATCTGTGGAAGCTCTGGATCCTCCTGGTCCAGACTGGAGTTGCTCTCCTGGTCACAGATCCCTTCAGGGAGAACCTCATGCTTACAGATGGGGTCCTGTGGGGTATCTGGAGAGACATGTATAAAAGATCAGTTCAGACAAAGATGTCTTCTTCAGTAATGCCATCGACTGAGTATGTTACATTTGCATCAGCTTTGACAATTAATCTCATCTCTTTAGAGCAAAAACAAAAGACTCAAGGCATCACCTGCTGGATAAAAGGAGCAGTAAGCAGTAACTGTCCTGGCGTTATCTATCTTCTGTAGTCTCACTCTCTTCTCCTTTTTCAGGCTCTACCACGGTTTGAACTGAATCAAATTGAAGTCAACTGTGTTCAAAGAAGTACTCAGGTTGTAGATGTGTCCTCTCTAAGTTCCTAACCTGCACCTGAATCGTGTCCTAGCTGCACTGACTTGTATAATGCTGATGGAATGTCGACTAACTGCACTGCATTACTGTGGTTTGATGGTAATTCCTATGTTCTGCTAAATGTCATGTAGTGTAGGTCAGTGCAACAGTTGACCACAAGTGAACTGTCACAAACCTCTCAGTTATGAACTTTCTATACAACTGGTGGCTGTGTGTGGTGCTGGTTGTGTTGAACTGGGACAGGAAGTCTCCAAATATTGCAAAGTACGTATGAAAAAAATTCATTCATTTTCCCACATCAGATACACAAACTCCTACCTTGACAAGATTGATTTTATGGTCTAACACAGGGGTCTCCAACCCCATTCCTCAAGAGCTACTGTCCTGCAGATTTTAGGCGTTTCCCCGTCACAACTCACCTAATTCATGTGAATGGTTTGTTTGCAGACCTTGATGACAAGCTGGTGGTGATCCATTCACATGAATCAAGTGTGTTAAGATCTGCAGGACAGTAGCTATGTTAGACCCCTGGTCTAGCATGACGTCTCCAGTGAAGCTGGTGTAGTTTTTTCTGGCTGTGACTGCAACAAAAACAGAAGAATAACAGGTGCAGGTGGGAAGTTGATGAGGCCAAGACGTTTTTAACTGACTTCCAACACAATTGCGTTTGAGAGAGAATGGATGCTCACAGGAAGGTAACTGGTTTGCTTTTGAACAGCAGGAGATGAATGTGAGGGAGGTCAAAAGGTCAAAATTATGCTGGCAACATGCATTTAATTAATAGACCATTATTTATTCATTTATTTATGTGTGTGTGTGTGTTATGGGAATAAACTCTTCCCTGTTTGAGATCTACTTCCTGGAGCCAAGAAGCCCAACAGGGAAAAAAAAAAAGTCACCTAGAACATCATGCTGGGCTGGACCAAGCGGACTGAGGAGAGGAGGAGGAGGAGGAGAGTTTTGTTTTTGTCGAGTTTGAATACAGGCTGCTTTGATATCTGTTATCGATAAGTAGATGTGATCCAAGTCTTATTCAGCTTAATCTGTAAAACATTGCTTGCAAGATTTTGGTTTAGTTACCTTTGGGTTAGGTCGAATTGTAAGTTCATGAGGGGAGGGAAGTAGAGTTGGTATGTATATGTGAACATGGGGCTCAGGTGGAGGTCTCCGATTAGCTCTGCTGAATGTTTTAATAAAAATAATTCAGAGCTCTGAAAGACCCTTCCCTCTTCTGCACATTTCTGTCTGCTGTACACCTCCTCCACTTGTCCATCTCCTACCTTAAGAGTCTCTAGCATCATCAAAACCCTACAAGGACCAACCACAACACCACGACTGAAGAGAAGCGGAATTCGAAAATGTAACTTAAAAATTGCAAAACCCCCTTAAATTGTTTGTTGTTTAAAGTCAACAGAACTTGTGCCCCCAGGCGAGGGCGTGCAAAGACAATCATAAACTTCTAAAAGTGGAATTACTGAGGTGGAGAGAAGCTGGTTTAAAAAGTCAGATTTAGCAAACGTTTATAGAAGACTTTCACATAAAAAAGTTGCTTATTTTTTGTCAAAATTGATGATTTTTTTATACAATCGAAAAAAAAAAAGAAGTAATTTTAAGTTACAAAGGCCCAGTTTTGTGACATTTGTGATAAAAAATCTTGATCTTACAAAATTGCAATTTTACGTCTTTTTAAAATTTTTTTTACAAAAAAAAAAAAGAAAAAAAATCAACATTTGATTTTTTTGAATTTGTAGTTTTACAAGACTTATTTTAGGAAAAAAGTCTCAATTTTATGAAAAGTCTAAATTTTTGCTAAATTTGAGATTTATGCTCATGCTAACCTGAGATTTATATCCCATTTACAAAAAATGTGATATTGCAAAATTCACTATTTTACACAAAAATTTTGCCTTTTTACAAAAAAAGTCAGTTTATGTGAAAAAGTAATAATTTAACAAACTTTTGTAAAAGAGTTCACAACAAAAAGTTGTCAAAAAATTTATTTTTAACAAATTTGTAATTTTAACAAAAAGATGAAACAATATAAAATTTGCATTTTTTTTTTAAATTTAAAAAACTGTAATATTTTTCAACAAAAAAAAAGTAATTTTAAGTTTAAAACTTACAGCATTGTGACATTTGTGATTGTACAATTTGGTTGTTGGGGAAAAAAGTATTGATCTTACAAAATCTGTAATTTTAAAAGAATTTTTTAAACAAAAAAAGCAACCTTTTTTAAATTTGTGATTTTTACAGTTAAAAAAGTTTACATTTTCTCCTTGTGATTTTTGTGAAATTGTATGAAAAAATTCCCTTTTTTTGTGGCAAATCTAACAACATAGCTGGTTGAGAAAGTAGAGAATAACTGGCCCTTTAATGGTAACCATGGTGATGATGTGGCCCATATTAGGACAAATGGTTTTGAAGATACAGGAATAAATATTTACACAGAAATATTGATATTTTTTAAATTTTTGAATTGACCTGAAGAACAGAGGTGCATCTCATTTGTATCTTCTAATAAGAGGGTTTACCTTTACATCACTTCAGCACTCGGCCACGCCCCTCTCAGTCAGACTGAGTGGCTAAACAAACCTCACTCTACACGACAGGATGTAGCAGATTAAGAAAAATGTGAAAAATGACATGAAATTAAGGAAAACTGGACTCGACATTGCCACGTACGAGCCATGAAAGAACAAGTGGTCCACAAACATTCACATGTGGCCAGAAATCACGTATCCCAAAAAACTTTATATGTATCAGATTTCAACGCCAGGAAAATACACAATGCAAAGCCTGAAAATTACCCACCAAATTACTCACTACTGCTTGTGAACTGTTACCTGGTATGTTCCTCTCATTCAAAAGGAGCCGTTTGACACATTTTATAAATGTTAACATGTTTTACATTGTTCTTCTAAACCAAGGCTTAAAGTACTTTTTGGCGTTATCTTGGCTATTTCTTCACTGTTTCATGTTTAAGGTTGAAAAATGAGACATAAGCATATGTAGATTGACTTGACAGTGATGTTAAAACTATTTAAATACCTTTCAATAAAGAGTTTGCAGAATATCATGTTTGTCAGTCTTGCTTTACACACTGTTCATCCAAGCATTACAGGATTATATATGCAGCGTTTTTCTTTTTGAAAAAAGACAGCGATTCATCTGTTTCTCTTTTCCTTAGCTTTTGGTAGCCTGTAAAAGGATAGCTCCAACTGCGCTTTGAACCTCTTCGTACAATAAATTGCAAACCTGCTCTTCCACAACTTTTGACATTGTTCATTAGTTTACATGGTATTTAAGCCAACGCTGCCAGCCAGCTCCGTCTTTCTGCCACTCAGTGGGGCGTAACGCAATGACTTCCGCTACTGCAACGTCACGTGCATACCATCTAATTACATTTCGACTTAGGTTTGAAGTATGGGTCACGTGGTTTGGAAGTCACTGAAAGGAAACGTGCAGATATTGATGAGTCGAACCTCAAACCAACTTCACCACCTCACCTGAGCCGTCATTTTCATCCGTGTGCCTCAAAATTAAGCATAGCTCCCAACAACACCCCAAACTAATCGCATTCACGTCACAGTTAATTCGTACCTGCTGTGCAGAGTTTTATTTGCTGTTTCCAGGCGACGTCCAGCAGTCTGCGCTGACGGTCGAAATGCTCCTCCTTCACGGTCATTTGTTCCGCAACGGGACTTTGTCGCTCGTTTATAAACTCATTTAGACATCGAAGAGAAGTCATTTTTGCTATAACTACACAAATGGTGGTCTAAGAGGCTTTAAACATTCTCATAAATCTGTAAAACGGTTGGTCCCGCCACCATTGTTTACTTCTCCGTGGAAAAAAGCTTCTTCTCTGAGAATAATATGGCAGCTCGCAGACTGACATTTAGGGGAATACCGCCACCTGTTGTACCGGAGAGTGTAACACCAGCGCTGAAAATACAGTAACTTTCAATGTTTAGTTGTTTTGTTTGTTTGTTTTTATTTAAAAAAAAGAAGAAGAATAAAAGGAAATAAATCGCAGAACAAAAGACAGAATACCCTCTGAAATATGCCTTTTATTCCACATTATGTCAAACTCAAGGCATGTGGGACAACATTTGGTCAGATTATACAACATTTTACAACTGTTGTAATTTTATGTTAAAATGTTGCAAAAAGTTGATATTTTCCTACAAAAAATAAATAATTATTTTTTTTTTTTTAAATGTGACATCCATGATTGTGAAATAAAAGATCTTAGTAGTTCAAAATAAATTTTCATTTCAAAATGATCATTTATTCATTTATAAAAAAAAAAAATCATTTTTTTTAAAATTTGCGATTTAACAAGAAAAATGTGATTTTAGTACAAAAGTCTCAATTCAGTGACAAATTTTGCAAATTTTTTTGTAAAATTTGAGATTTTATGATAAAAAAAATCACTTATTTCTTTAAAATCCAAATTTATTTTAAAAATAGCAATTTTGCCAAACTCAGTATTTTATGTCAACAAACTGCAATATTTAGTATGATACTGCAAGAGTCAGAATTTTACATTATGCATTTTTGAGTTTTACTAGTGATGCAGTTCAGTAAAGAGTCTTCAGCAGCACTGTCGTTTTATTTAACCGGTAGGTAAACTTGTATGTCATCTGCGTAACAGTGGACAGACAGATTGCATTTTAAAAAATATTGACCCAAATGGTAACAGGTAGAGCGAAAAAAGAACTGGAGATAAAATTGAGCCTGGACTTGAGGAGCAGAGGTCACCCATCTAAACAGAGAAAGTTCTGTCTGCCAGGAAGGAAGTGAACCACTTCAACGCCGTTCCACGAATGCCAACATAATCATTCAGACGAAAAATAAGAACACTGTGGTCAATGGTGTCAAAGGCAGCAGAGAGATCAAGCAGGACCAGTACAGTAGGATGACCTGAGTCAACAGACAAGGCGATGCCATTGTGGACTTCTAGCAGTGCAGATTCAATACTCTGTTGTTTTTTTAAAACCAGATTGAAACTTTTCAAAAATCTGGTCAGACCCTAAAAATGACTGAAGCTGAGTAAAAACAACTTTTTCTAAAATCTTAGATAAGAAAGGCAGGTGTGATATTGGTGTAAAATTTGATAAAACAGAGTGATCGAAGTGTGCTTTTTTCAGGATGGGCCGAACTACAGCGTGTTTAAAGGCAAGAGGAACATGCCCTGTTCTGAGGCACGAATTGATAAGAACTAGAAGACTCGGCCCAACAACATTAAAAACCTCTGTCAGCAGTTCAGCCGGGACAATATCTAAAGGACAGTTTGTGGGTTTCAAACCTTTTTCCACTTTATAGAGAGATGACAAGGTTATGGGCTCAAAATGCTAAAACACAGCAGTAGAGATCTGAGTATCAGGTGAATTTGGAGGGACATTGTGCTGTGTTATTTTCTGCCTAACAGACACCACGTCATTGGTGAAACATTGGGAAAATAGTTCACAGGTTGCTGTTGAGACATTTAGCTGAACAGAAATAGGAGGGATAATGACGGAGTTAATGGTATTAAATGAGACCTTTGAATTATTACAGATAGTGGTTATAATTTGTGATAGATATATTGACATCAGCCTTCTAGTAATGAACTAAGCAATCCCTCAGAGTATACAAAGATATAAGTAGATTGTCCTTCTTCCAAGATCATTATTGATTATGGATTTCTCCCTGGGAATCAGGGAATAGTCCTGACATATTTTAACAAGAAGCGCTCAGACTGTGGCGTGAGTGTGATTTGTCTTGTTGAACTATGACTAAAGTTCAAGTTCAGTTGTGTTGGTTAAATTAGATGTTACTCTACTCCAGCACACCTGATTCAAATGATTCGATCACCTCCAGCTTGTCACCAAGGTCTCCACGGGTCTGTTAGTGACCCACTCATTTAAACTAGATGAGCTTCAACAAGGGGAATTCTAAAAAACTGCAGGTCCTCTGAGGACCAGGATAGAAGAACACTTGTGAGGAGGGTCTACGCACTGTTCATACAGTTAACTTGACCGGGGCATTTAAACGCCGCGTACAAACTCCGCCCATCAGGTACACCGCCGGTGTGCGCCAGCGCTGCAATGGGCGGACCCGGCGGAAGTAAACAGCTGCAGCCTCCATGAGCGACCAGACACAGCTGGAGGAAGGTGTTCTTCACGTATCCAAGCGCAACAATCTAAATACTGAACAACCATGTCTTCGTCTCAGTCACTGAGAGCGTTTATCAACGAGCGCCTGGCTGCTGCCGCTGCAGAAATATTCACAGAGTTTGAAAAAACCATCGTCAGGTACGAAGAAGAGATCGACCGTCAGCGCAGACTGCTGGATGTCACCTGGAGACCACAGGCGAAGACAGCCAGAACAGGTATGTACGTCTGCAGGGGTCTGGAGGAACTAACCAGGAGGAAATCACAGATAAAACTCACTGAATTTACTAGTTTGAAGGAGCTAACAGGTTAGCATGCTAAGCAGGCTAAAGCCTCCTTTGATTTATATGTGACACCCAGAGAGCTGCACGAGACAGGCCACCTGGATAAAAGACGGAGTTCTAGTCTGCTTTTTTTTTTTTTTTTTTAATACATAATTTTTACCCCATTTATTTATCTTACTCAAGTTTGGTGAGCAAGGCTGTGGTTTAGCCAGGCCAGCCTGTAATCACAACCAGATGATGGAGCCATCACGCAGAACAGATGCTGCTGCTTTTTTTCTTTTTTTCCCCTTAGTCCTTCAACTCTGACTTTAACATAAAATACTTTACCTTTTTTGGTTTTTGTTGTTTTTCTTAAACCCCACTAATTGACACAGTTTCTCAAACTCTTAAGAAAATTTCTGCCATGTTTTGCAATTTCAGTCACATGTTAAATTTCACATAATTTGTGACTTGTCATACAATTGATGCTTTGGTACAAAGATCATATTATTTTCCTTGTATAATTGTAAAATCACCCCCCCCCCCAAAAATTAAATTTTGTTGTGAGACAGTGAACTTTTGTCATAAAATCTCAAATTTCTCAAAAGTTGCTACCTTTATCATAGGAGAACTTTGAACCAAAATCATATTTTCTTACTGTAACTAACAATAATAAAGTTTCTTTAAAAAGAAAAAAATCTGTTATAAAATTTCAAATTTTGCAAAATCCAGAGGTTTTATCATACAATCACAAATTGTGACACTTTGACTTAAAATTACATTTTTTTTGTTAGAAAATATAAACTTTTTTGCAACATTTTGACATAAAATTACAACAGTCATAAAATTGCAAATTTTTATAATTTCAACTTTTTGTCCTACAATCGCAAATCTTTGTTTATAAAAAACTGTTAATTTTACAAAAAAATGTGTTTTAATAAAAATTGGCAACTTTTTGTTAATTCTTTTTCAAACATTTGCTAAATTGTGACTTTTTGACAAAGTAGCTGCTCTCCATCTCAGTTATTCAACTTTTTGATGTTGTTTGATGATACTGAATCAAACAGGCACTTTGAAATCTTGTCTTTTATTATGAGCCAGATAAGAGAGCTTTAGCTGCTCGTACCTCTGAGTTTAATATTTCCTCACATTCAATCAGATTAGAAATACCAAATTAGTTTCATTTGATAACTGTCAGTTTGCTTAGATGTATATTTTCTTCGTGTTTCATAATATTTTGTCTCTCCATATAGACAAGCAGATCTGTCTGGAGGAGGAGGAACAACAGCAGCAGGAGGGGGATGATGATGATGAGGAGGAGGAGGAGAAGGGGGAGAACGTTTCTGCTGACCAAGAGCTCTCTCACCAGGAGAGGAACTCTAGTCTGAACCAGCAGCCAGAGTTTCCGCAGATTAAAGAGGAACAGGAGGAACTCTGCAGCAGTCAGGAGGGAGAGCAGCTTGTTTTGAAGGAAGAGACTGATGCCATTATGGTGACTCTTACTTATGAAGACAGCAATCGCAGTGAAACGGAACCAAATACTGACATTTTTCAAGATCAGGAAGGAAGTGAGGATGTAGAGTTAGGGTCAAGCAGCAACGCAGAGATGAAGGCCAAGGAGAGTCATCACGTAATTCTTAATGATAATAACGGAGACAGTTCTTCTGTGTCCAAGAGTCTGTGTGATACTGATTCAGGTAAAACATCTTTGAAATGTGGTCTTTGTGGTAAAGTCTTTAAGAATAAATACCATCTGAAGATGCATCACAGGATCCACACAGGTGTGAAGCCGTACGCCTGCAACGATTGTGGAAAGAGATTCAACGACGCATCAACACTGAAATATCACACGAGAACTCACACGGGTGAGAAGCCGTACTCCTGCGAGACATGTGGGAAGAGTTTCAGATGTAGTTACAGCGTGTTGGTGCACATGAGAACCCACACAGGTGAGAAGCCGTACCTCTGCAACACCTGCGGGAAAAGGTTCACAAACCTGTCAGCGTTTAAATGGCATACGGCTATCCATACAGGCGAGAAGCGGTATTCCTGCAAAATATGTGGTAAAAGTTTCACTCAGAGTGGTAATTTAACCGCTCACATGGGGACTCACACTGGCGAGAAGCGGTATTCGTGTAAAGTTTGCGAGAAGAGCTTCAGCCGGAGCAGCAATCTGATCGTTCACATGAGAACACACACGGGGGAGAAGCCGTACCCCTGCAACACCTGCGGAGAAAGATTTAAATACGCTTCGGCTCTGAAAAAACACGTAAGAACGCACGCAGACGATGACTCGTACTCTTGCGAAACATGCGGGAGAGGCCCTGCGAGTAATAACAATAACTTGTCTGTGCAAGTGGCACCTCACGCGGGAGAGCAGTGTCATCCTGAAACCTCTGCAGGAAAAATAATATGTGTCACAAAGCTTGAAGGGAACCTGTAAGGTTTCGTAGAGGTTAGAGCAGGGTGTCCAACTCCAGGCCTCGAGGGTTGCTGTCCTGCATGTTTCCCTGCAACAACACACCTGATTTAAATGAATGGATCACCGTCAGCTTGTCATCCAAGCCTGCACGGGTCTGTTAACAACACTTTTATTTGAATCAGGTGTGTTTAGTGAAACATGCAGGACAGCAGCCGTCAAGGCCTGGGGTTGGACACCCATGGGTTAGAGTCTTCAGACTCCTGCAGAGGTGGGGGTGCAAGTATATAGATGGACTGACTTTAGTGATCCGAAGTGGGACATTCCTCATATATTGCATGGTAGATTGCATGTTGAAGTGTAACATTGGTGGATGTATGTAGGGAATCTTACTGAAGTACGTTGCATTTGCAGCTGAACAGGTGTTTAAAGAAAGATTATGAACTCGATCATCAGTCTCCACTGCTCTTAGAGGACTGGGAGATGGTGCGACCTGATTTAATGTTACAAACATAAGCTTTAATATAAGTCTTTTTTTTTCCACTTATTATTTTGGATATGTTAAGTTTTATGTATGAATTTAATGTAATCCTTTGCCTTGTAAAAATCCAATGTATTATTGTGGTGGCTATTTTTTTTTTTCTTTGTATTTATATATTGTATGTACAGTAAGATATGGAGGTATCACACTAATAACACTACTGTAACCAACTGGACTCTGTTTTCCTACACAGCTGCAACTTTATCATAATGATGATGATGATGATGATGATGATGATGATGATAATAATAATAGTAATAATAATAAAAAAAACTCAAATAACAGTCTTTATCTTCTCATTAATTAGATCACGTGTCAAACTCGAGGCCCACGGGCCAAATCCGGCCCACCACTTCATTTTCTCTGGGCCGTGAGAGCGTGCAAGACAATCATAAACTTTGAACTAGAACATTTCTGAGTAAATTTCAAAGTCACTCCCTGTTTCATTCAGTACTGACATTAAAAAGTGGAATAACAGGTGGAAAATTCACGATTTAGCAAAATATTTTTACCACAAAAAGTTGCTCATTTTTGTCTAAACTTTTTGTTTTGTTTTTTTGTAAAATTGACTTTAATAAAACTTTGCTATAGAGCAGAAGGTGGAAAATATAGAAAACTTTGCAGTTTTACGACATGTAATTTTATGTCAAAATGTTGCAGAAAGTGATATTTTCCAACATATATATTTTAATTTTAAGTTTAAAATTCTAGAATTTTTGTGATATTTGATTGTCCAGTTAAAGTATTGATTGTTGGAAAAGTCTTGCAATTTTGCAACAAAATTTGCTACTTTACAAAAAAAAAAGATTTTACATGAAGACATAAATGAACCCAATCCACATCATCACTTAAGTGGGATGTTTGAGTTGTCAGAAGCTTCAAATAATTTATTCAGAGGTCTCTGCTTGCTCTCTGGGAAAACTTTAAATCAATTTTGGTATAAATATGTAGCGTTCTAACTCGCCACTGCTTCAGTTTGTCTTTTTGTTCCCTAACACAAATGGATTAATGTATTTGAGGTATTGTGTCCATGTACTTAGCAAAACCAACTGCTTGTATAGGAGCAGAAATAAATCAAGCTCAAGTTGAAGTTTACACTCATTATAAATCAGTAATATAAATAGCATTGATTTAATTCTGGAATATCCCTTTAATTGAATAATGTAAGAGTACAAATAAGAGTGTAATCAATCTGCATCATCTACGTTAGATTTGGAACTTCTGGTTTGAATCAGGAAAAGTCAAGCCATTAAAAAATAAAAAAGTCCTCTCAATGATGCAAATTTCTGCAGATCACAGCTTGATTTTTGTCATATGGTCATGAAATGTACTGATGTCATAAAACATTTAAAGGGAACACCCAACAGTTTCGAGCTAGTTTCAGGCAGAAATCCATCCATCCATCATCTATACCCGCTATTTTCCTGTGCAGGAAATCAGAATCATAAAATATAAAATAAAAGCAGCAGGTTGTTGATGAAGACAAAGACTTTAGTAAATATTTTCATGGCAGGAACCAAAGTCTAATTCAGAGCCCAACGTGAAGAGAATCTGTAACTGAGAAATCAAAACTCAGTCTCTTTCTCTGCTGCTCTTTTCTTCTATCAGCTCTAAAACCGTCTCTGTTTTCAAATCATCTTTCATTGTTGTGCTTTTTCTTTTTGCAGTTGAAATTCTGAAATGAGTTTTAAATTAGTGTCAAATAAGATAACAGCTGAAAGAGGTGATGCACTGGAACGTCAGGTCAGTCAGCAGCCAATGAGCTACTAGATCTCAGCTGTGTCCCGCCTCCTCTGTTGTTGATTGACGTGGCACTGTTTTGACACTCATTTCAGAATTAAAACCAAAAGATGATTTGCAACCCTTAGTTACACTTTTCTTCAGTTCTCAGAGACACAGATTTTGATTTCTTAGTAACAAATTCTGGGTTTTGGTTTTGTTGTCTTTTATTTATTTATTTATCTTCCAAAGATGGAAGATCTGAGGGTGTCTGCACAAAATAACTGACTGGAAAAATGCAACGTTTTAACTCGAGCAGTTTCGCTGTCCTGGTTTCAGTCTGTCCTCTAGATCCAGATGCTGAGCCTCAGCAAATCTCCAACATCTGGATCTAGTTCACGGTCAGGCCTCAAGGTTTTAAAAATCAAACGGAGACTGCTGACGTAAAGTGAGAAGAATGCTTTGAATTCTGCAGCTGTACTCCTCTTCAGCAGCTCCGTGAATCAAATGTTCTTTCTGTGACCAGTGGTGTTCACAGCTGAAGCTGCTAAATGAAAGAAGCTGAAATAACTAAAGCAGCAGCCAAAGATGTAGATGAAGGTGCATCTGTGAAGTCTACCTGTGAAAATCATAATAAGCCTCAGAGGAAAGCAGAGATGGGCTCCCACCTCATTCCTCTTTGTGCATATATATAATAAATAATTCAAAAGCACTTGAGTAAATGGACGGAGCTATCCATAGTTTTGAGCTACAAGGATGAAAAGTCTGATGAAACACTAACCATCCATCCATCCATTTTCTATACCCGCTATTTCCTGTTCAGGGTCACGGGGGTCTGCTGGAGCCTATCCCAGC
>JBAMYA010100402.1:0-20508 GCA_037176975.1 Arrhamphus sclerolepis | reverse complement strand
AAGCAGACTCTCCCACAAGAATGTCATTCCAGGGATGGCTTGATCCATCACAGATGCAGCTGCACCGACAAACACACACACACACACACACACACACACACACCTACATATATACACACACATATAGAAAGAGAGAGATAGACAGATAGAGACATAAATTTTAAATACAGAAAATTAACCTTTTATGTTTTAAAAAAATGTGTGTGTCTGTTGGAGGTTGTGTGTTGGGGGGGCTGTGTGTGATTGTCTACTCTTTACTCAGATTTAACACATTTCTTTTATTCATTAAAAAAAAAAAAGATTTTGTCTCTATCACGTATTCACACACACACACACACACACACACACACACACACACACACACACACACACATACATATATATGACTGCTCAGTTGGCCTTTAGGAGCATTAAATATTTGAATAAATTGGGAGAAGAATGCCATCTAATAAACATTTCAAAGCAGACAAAGAAAATCTGAAGATATTTCGGTCAAAAATCCAAATACAGGAAAGTAATCCCAGAAAAAAAAAAAAAAATCACATTAGTGAAAATAAAACTAACACATGTTAATCAATTCTGACAAACTAAACCAGTGAAACACCGACATGCAATCAAATATCAGCAGATATAATAAAATAAATAAATGCCATGAACAAATATCATCCATCTTTGACAAATCTTTCCTGTCAGAAGTTTTCAGTTAAACAAAAAATTATTTGCTTTATAGTGTTTAACATGTGTATAGTCACCACGCAAAGTGTTTTAGGTATTAATAATTTTAATTCTTACCTTATTTACAGAGAATTCAGTTCCAGCAGCCCATCCTGTGCAAATAGAAACAGATAAAGTGCAGTCAGAGTGGAGCACAGCAGAAGTGCAGTCTCTTATAGCTCTGCTCAGACATGTTGGGACTAGACCAGTCTGAGAGGCCTGGCTGAGCGTAACCATGGCCTATCAGGACCCACGCAGTCGGCCAGGGCTGAGTCAGCAGCAGAACTCTGGTGCACACTGGTGTTTTCACTGTCTGTAGCAGCTAATTTAATCATCAGACATGCCAGGACTAGTCCACAGTGACTCATCATGACAAAATTACATAACCATGCCAACTAGATTCATGGTAATAACATTAACCAGTGGTAACCAGGAACACTGACACTGGCCTGAGAGGAGTCTGGGGGAGCAGACATTCATTATTAAATAGCCTCAAAGTCAGAAGGACATCAATTACATTTCATCCAAAAAGAGAAAAAAAAGTTAAAGACCCTCTAAACACACTAAAATTGCTTTATATTGAGAAGACTAACTGGAATATGTAAATGAGTGGGATGAAAGCATTTTCTGATGTGTAATATTGAAAGATACAAAGATATTATTTAAAAAAAGAAAGAAAAATCAAAAGATACTCTTGTTGCATGTACTGACGAATCATTATCAGAAATTAAAATTACAGACAAATAATATGAATTAGAGCTCCACAACAAATTAAGTGATTGTGTCTGGACATGTCACTTCATTTGTTTTTCCCCCAGTAGAAGGCAGAGAAATACCAGAAATATCCATTATACCATATACAAATAATATTCTGACTGACACATGGAGTTATTTGGCATGACAAGCTTGTGATTATTACACAGACTTCAGATGACACCTATCATTTTGCATCAGTCAGTCAGTTTAAATCCTCTGCAAAAACAGCTGGACGAAACTAAGAAATTGCATATTTGCATCACTATTTCACACTGTTTTCACCACCTCCATCTATGATTGATCAATCTCATAGTGCATAACTTCCAATAAACAGTTTCTGCATTCTGACAACTGTCATCATGACGATCGTGGAGGTTGATGCAAAGGTGGAAAGCCCAGCTCTACTGTTGTCAGTTTTAATTCTAGACTTTAAAGGGTAAAGTCAAATAACTTGTAAAGTTATGTTTGTAGGAATGGTTTAAAAAGTGCCATTGATCTATAAAAAGATTATAAATAAAAACAGAAAGTACAGTTAAAATAAAATTAAAATCAAATAAAAAAAATTCAGAACTGAATAGTATACTTCTTTGATGCACTTGTGTGCAAAGTAATACAATCCTTTAGGAAAAAAAATAACAATTTTACTTGATTATTTTTAAATACAAATAAAAACAAGGAAAAAAAGAAACCGCCAATTAGAAAGCAATAAAGTTAATTTGTACATTTCGTCCAAACATCCTTTAAAGCTTCGAGTTATCTCTTAACCCATAAGTAAATAAATTCACATTCATGCCTTCTCTTTAAGCTTTTCTGTGTCGTTTTGAAACTGTTTTACAACAACTGTAACCAAACAGATGCACAATCAACTTTACAGAACCTGCACAGCAGATGTCCATATTCACAATATATTAGCAGCCTAGTCTGGCGTCGTTTAGCTCGGCTTCAGTGAGAATATGTCCGGACAGCGGTCTGTGTGAGTTTATGGACAGAATGACACGTCCAGACAGCTGACACGCACTGTTGCCATTACAACACATTCAAGCAGAAATATATGCCCGGGCTTGTTCAGCTCTCGCACCAATGACTGTGCTTCAGCGTAGGTGGCAGAGAGCCAAATTAAACTCTATCATGTATCTGAACACATTTCATGTGCCTGCACTAAAGTATCGGGGGAAAGATTAATGACCCGATGCGTCACGGGATTTTCAATCTTCAAAACGACAGAGTTTGTACACTAAAATCAAACGCTGCTCTTACTGGTGCCACGCATGCTTTCACAATTATCAATATATTGTTAATGAACATATTCGCCATTTCTGTAGACACAAATCTGGGTTAATTTCAAAGCTTGTATCTAGCGGCTTTACAAAGAAAAAAATGCAGGAAGAAGAAAGGAAAATGCTGTTCCCTGGTTAAACGTATAACATTTATCTTAACTATAACTTCATACAGCTATGAAGCTAAAAACAGATGGCAGCTATTAAACCTGCAATTATTCCACAACAAAGACGTTAAAAAGGATACCAAAATTAAGCCTAAATTCATAGTTAACCATGCATACATACAAAAGACGAACAAACAAGCTACTGAGTAGCGCTACCACACGGTTCAGGCCACCTCAGCCAGGAAACTCCGAGGCTCTGCGGCCTGCTAACCAGCACGCTGCTAACTGGTGTTTCCACAACCGTTACAGCAGTAAGCCGTGGCGCCTTCACGTTTAACCGTCGGTTTACTTACCTTCTCAATGACTGCAGGTTTAACTTTATCCCACAAATGTTTAATTTTAACCACAGGGCTTCGACAGTGCTAGATTTGTTTTATTTTGTTGTTGTTTTCCTCCGGTCGCTCTCTGGATGTGTTTAGCGCTTCTGCTGGCCGGAAACCGACACTTCGTCACTGGTTAAATGACTTGGACTGGAACCAGTAGAACCAGTACAGTCTGAATAGAACCCAGTGGAACACATTTAAAAAAAAAAACAAACGTGACTATTTTCATAGTTTTCGTTGTCTAAAGCTTAGTGCAACCGAAATACCAAAAATAAAATAAGATAAGATACAAAAAATCAACAGACTGACCAGCAAGAACTCTGTTCTATTAAGTTTTACGGCCTCGTTAACTTAAACGATTTGTGCAAACTGGTTCAAATTCAGAGTTGGAGTTTGTGTGCAATTTGAATATTATTTTGGAAAAAACTTTGATCGTATTCATGTTGCAACAGATCTAAATGGGCACAAAAATACAGTAAATTTTCACATTATATTTCCTAACTTTTCCCTCATCTAAAATTTGTCACACTCAAAGCACAGAATTACATTAGAATAAAAGTAATTATATTAACCTATTTATATTGTTTCCCACTGTGCAAAAATATTTCTATAAATTATTATGTGGTTTCTGGATCAAAATCTATTTAAATAATTATTTTTTAACCAAATTTAAGATATTCTAAATGTATCAAAATTTATATGCTATCTTTCCCTGTAAAATGCATAAAGTTTATCGTATTGACTCCATAAGTCATCATTGCATAAATACACATGCGCTTAACCAGTCATTATCATAAAATGTTTTATTTTTGTTAAAATAGCTGTTTTTTCGGTAGTGACTGCCCTGTTTCGGTAGTGACCAGACTGTTGCTGTAGATACACTTTGTTTGAGAGTGGCATCATAATCACTTAACTCTTTTTGCTACATTTTAACTTTAAACATGTATTATAACCAATGAAACATATTAATTCATCATTAAAGAAATAACAGTGGCTTCATCTTCCATATAAAATCTTAATTGGAATGACAATCCATAATGTATAATTATCAATGAAATAATGTTTTGTGTGTGACAATCAACAGAAAAGTGCTCTCAACACTGCAGGGCATTGATGCATGACATTTTCAAGTATAAGCAATGACGTGCAATCATTGCAATAAAATAGTCTCTCAAGGCAGACTATATGCTTTACAAGCATAAGAAAGGAGAGAAAAGCTTTTTGCCCATCCATTCCTTTTCCATAGTCTTTCTTTGTGAGCCATTGGTACCATCTTGTAGTCCCTGTTGACGTACCTGTGTGTGGGAGTGACTTGTTCCTACATGAGATGCATTCTCTGTACATGCAAGCTTTAGCCTCAGTGGCACAGCATAGATCTGCAACTTTGCTTAAGCTCTGTAACTTAATAATACAAAGCTGCTTCAGCCTATTTGCTTTCATTTCAGCATTGTCGTGCACTTTGCAGACACACGTCTTCCTGTTATTAATGTTTTGGGAAAGAACCCAAAAAGACTTTAAACTGCAGAAAACTGAATAGGACAGATTCAAATGAAGCATCTCCAGCATAAGTTTCTTATGCAAATTTAGCATCGTGTCAAAGATGAACCTCTTTTGCTTCTTCATTTTGAATCTTGTAATTGTCTATTTTCTTTCCTGATGATGCCTGACTATTGTCATCTCCACTTAGGAAAGTTTTTACTTTTTCCACGGTCTTTTGGTTCACTTTCCTCTGATATGTGAATCCTGTCTTGTTAAACTGTTTGTGGGTGATATCAATTGCTTTTTTTGGGTGTAGAAACAAGTCAATATTTTCTGAGCACATTAGTTGAGACAGCTTTTCTGTATGCATGATTGCCCTTATAGCTATAGGGGACTTGTATTTTTCCTGAATATATTGCACAATCGTGTTATGAAAAGCAAGGGTCTTTTTGATATTATATTCATATTCTTGAAGAACATTTCGAGAGGTCTGATGTCAACTTCATCTTCACCCTCTGACATTGTTTTCTATATTTTTCCTTCTTCTTCTTCATTTCTTTGAGCTGCAGCTTTAACTTCTGTATTTTTCTGTAGTTTCATGTTCTTGCACTTTTCACCCTCTTTTGTGCTGGGGCTCTACGCCCTGGTGTCTGATCACCTTCACAGGAGGTGTTGATGAGGAAGCCAGGCAAAACATCTCCATCTCCCTCTATATTTTCAGAGATCCTGTTGTCTTGCCGTCTTTTCCTCCATGCTCCTCAGACTTACCTTTGCTCTCTGATGGATAAGTTGTTGATGGATTTCAGCTTTCCTTCTTCCGTCTCTTATTTCTTTCTCTTTCCTTTATTAAATATTCATGGTATTTCACTAGGTTATTCTTAATTTGTTGCCTACACTAATTTTCTCTGCTCGACTATATTTTTTGGGCATTTTCTTGTTTTATCTCTCCCTAATCACATAAAATATTAAATAAAATTAAAATCAAAATTATCTATGTATGACATATGTATTTATGTATTATATTATGTAAGACTTACTATAATCAAAAATGAACATCATATATTGTAACTACGAAACCATCGTGTCTTAACCAAAACCTTTCCATGTTTTGGTAGTGACATTTTATGCTAGTTGTTAGCATAACTCAACAATGCTAGGCATAATGTAGCTACCAAATACAGTTTTTAACATGTGAACAGAGATACAAAATACAACATTTAGCATTAAAATTAAAAGTGCTTATTTAATTCTCAGACTTTGGAAGGCATGTACTTAATGCTGTAAACTAATTATTTACCACACAGCCATGAATGAACAGGAAGGCGATGTTTTCTTGGAGAAATTTATGGAGGTGTGGCTAAAACCAAACCCTGCCCACAGACTAGTACTCTGTTTTTAGTAGTGATACTGAGGACTGGATTTCTTACATAGACTTTTAAATGGTGGGGGGATCTCCAAAATCAATCTAAATCTTTCAACTTCCCTTTAAAATAAAAGATCTATTGAAATATAATATTTAGGAAATTGGCAAAAATCATTTAAATGTTATTTGCCATGTTTTTAATTTACAAATTACAGGTTGGGATAGCCATTTCCCAACAGGAAGTGACATAAGACAGGATTAAAAAAAATATATATATACATATATATATATATTCCATTTAATGGTATCTCAAATTAATGTCTTTTGATGAAATAGATCATAGTGTGTATGCAAGGTCTGAACATGTCTGTTTTTCAAAATATGATTTTCATTGTGGGACATCAATTGGTAGAAAGGCTCATATATATGTGTATATATATCTACACACGCATACATATATATACACCTACGTACATACATACACACACAAGGGCAGTCGAAATGTTTGTAACTTTCTTGGAGGCATCTCAGGATATTTAAAGTCTAAATGGATAAACTGGATGTTAACAAGGTTTGGTAATTGGTACTAGAGACTGTTATTAGAGTTTGCTGTAATTAATCCTAAAAATGGTCATGTAGTGTCATTTTTACAATATCATTCAATGCTCTGTCAAAAAATAAATGCACCACTACAAGACAAAAACTTTTATTTTAAACATTAACAAAATCAGAAAACAGCAATAGTGTCTCCAGCACACCATTGTGCATGTGTATAATTATTGCAATCATGACTGCAGTTCGTAGCCCAGAGGATCAAACCCTCGGTCCAATAAAGCAAGTGATGAGTCCCGAAGCTTCTGCAGGAACCTCCCGAGTTCTTCTTTTGAGAAAACCTGCATCAAAGAAAGACGCAATTAAAAACAAGAAACTGAACACAGAAAAATTGGACAGTCATAAAGGAGACAAAAATGTGAGCAGAGGACCTGTGCTCATGAAGGCATGATGGATGGAGGGAGGCATTTGGACATTTGTTACCAAACAAAAACTGAAGCTGACACTTTTCATGCATCTTTACTCACATATTTCATATTATGTACCAGAACAATAAAAAGCCAACAACCTAAAGGCAAAAAGTCATCACTTTACATACTTGTATTTAGCTTCTGAGTGGGATCCAGTTACCTGGTAGAGGCGATGCTGATCAGATGAGATTATGTCAGCCAGTCGCAGCGCCTCCTGGTGTCTGGAGGAGCTCTGCAGCACACTGAGAAGCAGGAAGGTGAGGCGCGGCAGACACAGAGAGCGCAATGCTGCCATCTGGTGGCTGCGTTCCATATCTTGGTCGGACTCCTGCAAACAACAGAGTAACTTTTGAAACAAGCCAATTACTGTTTTTCTGTTTGCATCTTTGCTTGTGTTTTTAAACATAACTAATGTTTTGTTTTATAACTGTTTTAATTTATCCTTTTAACTGGAAAATAAAAACCCCGTCATTACAATACTTGATATGTCATATGCAAGACTTCAGTTAAATTTTATAGTCCCTCTCATGATGTGTCAAATTCATAAAAGCAAATGTCTTGAACTATCTATCTATATATAGATATATATTTAAGGAAAACCTCTCAATGAATTTTTACTGGTAATAAATGCCAAAGTCAGCTGATTTGCTGCAAAATAAGCATGAGGAGATGCCAAACTGATCCAAAACTTTGACAAATGTCAACCTGTTTCAAAATGTTATACAGAACATCTGGTTCAGTAACCTGTCTGTTGTCGACCATCCATCCTCCATCTACAAACAGCAACACGTTGTAGATTCTTTCCTTCACATCCTCAGTCAGAATGTCCAAGCGGCACGACCAGGCAGTCAGGGCAGCCTGACACACAACACACAAGCAGCACAAAATGACATGTGACTCCTCGAATGACAAATCTTACTGAACTCAATGGGATCTCATGACATATTCTTTTCTTTGTTATTTCAAGCTTGTACTAATGAGCATGTTATATCGTCATTTTCAAGACAATGAAAGTCAAGACATTTACAACAAAAGCAGGTTTATCCTCTTAAGTGGTTTATTTCATTATTCTGGTTTCCTTGGAGATTGAGAAATTTAAAGGTTTTAATTGGCAGCTTGAGGCTTTATGAAAAGAGAGGAAAAAAAACTTTTTAATCACAACCTTTAGTCATGCAAAACCCAATTTACATATTAAACCCTGCACTGTTAACTGCCATTATTACTTGCGTGGTGTAATCTCCTGCAATGCTCCACCTGTTATCTATCAATGTAAAACCACCGGCAGAACAGTTTGTAGATTTACTTTGAAAATGGTGTTTATAAGACGAAAAATAATTTTGAACTTTGTCGTGAAGTGGCAGCAAGTCCTAATAATAGACCAACATCAGATAGCATTGCTACTGGCAGGTCATCAGGTCACTTGTATCAGCAGACACAATTCTTGCATTTTTATAATCAAGCTGAATTAAACCTTAAAGAGAACAAGCACAATAATCACAGATTTCTGAATTAAACATGCTCGCTTGCGTACTTGGTACTCCTTCTCTTTCATCTCATTGGCTACCCTCTCTGTGAATTTGGCCTCAGGGGCAGGTGCTGGCTTCTGGGGCGCAGAACTGCTGTGGCTGAACCAGTCAGTGAAGGCCTCATGAGCTTCCTGTGGGACCATGAAAAACACATTTTAACAATTTTTGGTATCAATCTTTGAGGGTCAGAATGAAGTAAATCTGCAAAAGAGCTCCATTTGCTCTGTAATAAGACAATGCTCCAACTCATGATGATTTAAACACAATACAGATATATCACCTACAGCATCAGTCATGACAGTATTTATATAGAAAGCAGCAACAGACCAGGTACGCTCTGATGCACAGGTGTTCCCTGATGGCGTTCTCGTCCTCAGCAGGGAGGGGTGTGGTTTGGCCGACCCCCGTCCACTGGCAGTAAATCTCCCTCATTGAATCCTCTGGAACCTTAGAGAACACAGCCTTGGCTGCGTCATGTTTCTGCAGAGCTGACGAGAGAGGTGAAGCTGTTTGTTAAATTGCCCGTGATTGACAAGAAAGAAAAAAGAAAAGACTGATAATAAGAAACAATAGCATGTAAAAGACAAAAAGGAGTACCCAGAAACTTCCTCATGATGGCATTGGACTGTTTAAGGGCCTCAGCTCGATGGGCGGAGTCAAACAGTAGCCAATCAATGACATCGATCTTCCTTTGGTCCTCCTATAAAGGCATAGTGTCACAGTAACTGCACAGTCCTACAAAAATGCAATTCACCACATTGTGAATTAAGAATATCAACCACCGATGTTAAGTGGTTTTCTTTTATTGTCGGCTTAAATCTTACACGAATCAAACTCATCCAGTGTAAAATGACCAGTTTGGTTTTTACCTTTGAAGTACCCGTTTCCAGTGTCTGGCTGTGGTGGGTAAACTCTGTCCCATCTCTCTCTCGTACCGTCTCCACCACAAGCTTGGTTATTGCTGAAATATCCAAACCTACACAAACAAAAAAAACAAAACAAAAACATTCAACCTCCTATCAGCAGCAACATTTGTCATTTTGCAGATCCTCAGTGTGGGACACATTCAATCTCACCCGCATCAGTGGCAAGCTGCAGGCACTGAGGGCGGAGCTCTGGTTGAGTGATGGTCTCCAAGAACGCAGCGTACTGAGCAGTGGCGAGTTCGGCGGGAAGTTGGCCAACATAGCTAGCTACGAGGTCTGTCTGCTGGTCTCGAATCAGAAGGGAGACGTACGCTTTCAACACATCAACACACACCTCCTCCTAAGAGACACAGTGAGAAACATCAGCAACAAGTCCCTTTAAATGCTCCCTCTTATGGTCAACTGGGCAAACAGCTTCAAACACTGATGCACTTATAGTCTGTAAATATTGTCCATTTTACCTTCAGTGCCAAACCCAAAGAGCGGAAAAAAAGCACCAGGTGCGTCATAAACCGGAGTAGGTGGGAGGGCAGGGGCTTAGAGGCTGTTAGCCAATCAGAAAATTCCTCCAAGAGACCTGATTGAAACAAAAAGACAGAAGGGGTTTGATATACAAAGAAAGACGACAAACAGTTATCATTATACTGCCACATGATTTGTTTGAGACTTACCATCCAGGTCTCCAAGAATGACAAACTTTTGGATGATGTGGTAATGTTCTTTTATCTCATCTAAGACCCTCTAACCAGAAATAAAAACACACATTTATTCTGAGTTCAAACATGTTAATTCCAAATTAACACTGACAATAAGTTTTACCTTTGACTCTGATGATTGAAGTTCTTCAAACACTTTTTCCATGGTCCAACTATGGTGGAGCAAGACAATAACATGATCAGTCAAACAACCTTTTTTCTTTTTTTAATCTGTCCTTTCATTAGTGCCGTACTTGGCCTCCAGGTATCCTCGTGGAAGTGTCTCAACTTCCTGGTGGGACATTCCTGATGACATGAGTTCTTTCTCCACCAAAGAGTCGACCATCACTCTGAAGTACGCCCACACACAGTCTTCCCATGATTCACACACAGCCAGGAGCTAAACACACACACACACACAGAGAAACTGTCAGGATGCATGATCGGGGATCTCCACAGATGAACAACTGGTTAATTCATGCATTTAGCTCATAAGCAAAGCTCCTTCTGAGTCCAGCTGAACCCTATGACTTTTATTGTTGTTTTCCTCTGAACACACACACACACACCAGCATACTGTACAATGTCAAAAAATTACCGGCTTGAGGTTCCCACTCAGGCTGGCATAGATCGCCTTCTCATATATGTTTAACTGCTCCTAAAAAACAAACAAAACAGCACGTTAGGTTCAATTCCCTTTTATTTTTACTTCATTACCTTTACCAAATGTGTGTACAGTTTTCAAATATGTGCTTTAAACCTCTTCTGCCATCCTCCAGCAGCAGGTTTTCCATATTCCTCTCTGTGGGTTTCCTTCCACTGGCTGCAACTCGAGGCTGGCTGCAGAGACGACACAGACAGAGTCAAGGAGGGGCGGTGGTGTTTTACTTCTCACATGCAAATGAATTTGCCAAAAGAAAGAGCTTATGAGCTTATATGAGAAGAAATTCCTAATTAAAATCACATATTCAACCAGTTTTGCTGACAATCATGCTTCATGCAGCATGTAGCTGTTCATCACCATAAATCTGAACCAGACTGGGAGAGGACCAATTGTTTGTTGGTGGTTTAAGACTGAATTTTACTAAACTCGCTGCGGTCAGATGTTACCTGATGTCAGGTTGGGATCATGGTAAAGTTTCCAGCCTTCCAGAGTTGCAGCTCTCCAGGCCTGACCACAGCGTTTGCAGAGCCTCTGAGCCTGCGCACACGCACGAGCAGAAAAATGAATAAGTCTGATGTCACCAGTGTCAAACTCGAGGCCCGCGGGCCGTTATCTGGCCCATGAGGGCATGCAGTCATGATTTAGAAAACAAATTTTTTTTTTACAAGTTGCTTTTTTTTTTGTTCAAAATTTTTGACTTTTGGAAAATTAACCTCTATTTTTTTTTTTAATAATTTTTTTTTCCAAATTTCTAAGTGTATAAATGTTGCCAAACGTTGACATTTTCAAACCAAAATATTGAAATTTTAAGTAAAAAAGTAACAATTTTGTGCCATTTGTGACTGTATGATTAGTCTGTTTTTTAAAAAAAAAATTCTCTAAGTTTTTATTTGTGATTTTACAAGAAAAAAGAAACTGAAAAAAACTCGCTATTTTATGAGGTTAGATTTTGACAAAAATGTACTTTTTATGAACAACACTGTAATATTGCAAAATTTGCCATTTGATAACAATTTTCTTTGAATAAAAAAAAGTTGTTTTTTTTTTTTTTTACATTTACATAGAAAACCTTTACGATATAAGTCATGTATTTTGCGAAATTTGAATCTTTATGACAAAAATTCTGCTTAACAGCTGGTTGAGAAAGTAAAGAATAACTGTCCTTTTAACAGTAACCATGGTAATGATGTGGTCTGCGATGAAACAGAGTTTGGTTTAAAGACAAAGAATTTAAAAATAAAATTAAAGAGGCAGAGTTTGGGATTATCACTTCAGGCTGAACAACACGTGACATGTTTCAAAGTTCAAAAATTAGTGATAATTAATATACATCTGTCCCTCAGTCTCTCTACCTCCTCCGTCATTCCTGCTCTGATCAGCATGAACAGGTTCTTCAGCAGTCGGGCATCGTCCTCCCTGTCCAGGTCAGCGAGGGGGCGCTGCTGCCTGAGAGGAGCATCTGGGTCCTGAACACAGAGACATACATCACCTTTATGCTTCGTAAAACTGGGTGTGATAATGTGCTTTTTATCAGTGGTCGGGGTCCTCACCAGCTCGGTGACAAGAGGAACAGTCAGGGTTGATCCACTCTTTCTCCTCATCTTCAGTGCATGGAGGGTGTTCTCCCTAAATCAAACACCACTGATTATTATGCCATACACTGATTTTGGCTTTACAGAGTTGAAATACAGACATTTGATTATTCTTGTGCAAACCTCAACTATCAGTAATCATCACTAGTTTAAATAAAAGCTACATAGTTGAGACAGGGATCAGGAAATCCCCTTTCTTCAAAGTCATTAATTATGAGTTCTATTATATACGGCATATATCTATAATGATACATTTGGGTTAATGGATGAACGAGAAACACTGCAAAGTGCTTTACCAAAATTTTAATTTCTAAGATTTTAATGTTGAGTGGTTTTGTTTTATTTTTAAAATCGAGAAATAAGGAGAAAAGAAAAACAGATGGGAACTCACCAGCATACATTTTTGGCGTAGTATTCTATATTATCTGAAAATTTTCCAATCTGATCCTTGGCAATGCTCTCCAGCCAATCAACAACCAGCTGCAACACAGCGAGGACGTGGTTAACAACAAAAACAACTTCGTTCAGCTCTCTACCAAATAAAGTTAAAATCATAGCAGGCAGACAGTTGTTCATAAAAAAAGGGTGAAACATAATGCAAACAAAGGATATTTCTTGATCCATGCTTTTAGTTTACAACAGACCTGATTCTGGAAAATACCTATAAATTATTTTATAGGGATGTTTGTTTGTTTTTTTTTGCTCTGGGAAAAATTGAACAATATTTGAGCTAGAATGTGTAACATTACATTTTTTTATATCAAAGATCTAAATTTAATGTTATTAGCGTGGAATGAACCAGTACCATCTATTTTTCCTGAAGCATAAATATCAATGTTTGTTCCCATGCAGTAGGATGTCTTTTTCACTGCTCTCCTTCCTCCACAAACAGGTCTGAGTTGGTTGGTTCTGGATGAAATCTGAAATGTCTTCAAGAATCAAGAGCAACAGCCAGTTGACTCAATTCAGGCCTTGAGGATGACCATGACCTGGATGGCTGACAGTCTACACCAGCAGTCCGTTAAACTGACAAACTTTCTGTAGCTTCTTTTATCATGTTGGTAAGGATTCAGTGCCAAAACACAAAATACCATGAATATGACGAAATACCAGTCTATTCTGATATAGAAAGTGTGGCACACATACACATCATGCTGTTGAACTAAATTATTTCTGCTTTTAGAGATCTAAATGTTTCTTTCATCACTAATTGTCCCATGCGCACTCATAACTGAGGAAGGTCACTTTCATTCAAAAATTCCTTGTTTTTTTTTCCTCTCTCCATGTTCAAAGATCTAGTTTGTTGTTACTGTCACAAGATCTAGCAACACTGGACCCTGAGCTGAAGGCATTCAAAATGGTTGTTGCTTTGGAGGATTATTAAATACGCCATGTTTTTGTTTTCCTTGCAGCTGTCTCCCCCCTCAGGAAGGGAGGAGACAGCTGCAGATTCCTTATCGTCTGCAGATAGGGAGACACTTTATGCTTGTCTAGGTTTCAGCCTGGCAGCAGATTGTACTGAATCCTCTTTAAATACACTGAGTCAGCCTGAGAGGCATTAAACTTGCCATGGACACTTACAGGAGGAAGACTGAAGGCCAACTCTCCAACAACAACCCCCAGCACATGTAGAAGGGCTGGATGGCCTTTACTAATTTCAGAGGCTGGAACCCCGCTGCCCCTAAAAAACACAGTGGGCTAGCAGAGGACAGTTTCTGTACCTGTTTTGAGTCCAAACGTCATCTTACACTGTCCCTCACCAACTCTAGCACTCTCACACCCTGCCTTCAGTAACATGAAGGACCAAGCAGTGTTCCAGCTAAAGTGATAAAAACGATTGTGTAGATCAGCTAGCAGGGATCATCACAAACTTATTCAACCTCTCCCTGTCACGCTCCACCGTTCCACCATCAGACTTATCAGACCTCTTGCACCTCCCAACCTGCAGCTGGATAAAGGACTGTCTGTCAAACCACCCACAGCATGTCTGACATGGCCCCCACCTATCTTCCACTCTCACTCTCAGCAATGTCTCCATTAACACCAGAGCCATCATGAAGAATGCTCAGCAGTGACTGCACGTCCTCCAGGCTCTGAGGAAGAACAATGTGGAGAGAATGCTGCTGCTGCTGGCCCTCTATCACTCCTCTGTGGACAGCGTGCTCACATACAATCTGTGTGTGGGGTACGCTGGATAAAATGGCTTTCCAGAATGCACTCACAGTGTTTCATTTACAATTATTTTGTACCGCCTCTTTTTGAAGTACACAACATAATCTGCTCTTAACTAATACAAATCATTGATGCTCCCACTGTAGTGACTCCAATGACACAGTTCATAGTCGTACATCTCATGTCTAAAAACTGTGTGTATCACCTGACTCTGTCGTATGATGGCATCCCGCTGGAAAAGCTGCTCCACCACAACCTTCTCGCTCTCACTGGGAACCTGCACACAAGGACACAACCACAACTTCAGTTTCCTGAAGATGCCAATTCTTGCTTTTCTGTTGTCCTACACTTTTGAGCAATGAAAACTGATGCTTTGGGTGTGTGTATGGGAACCCCCCCCCCCCCACCACTTGTACAGTTCATTGTCTTCTTTTTTTCTAAAATGAAGACTCAGTAGTTCAACACATTAAGAACATCATCACTGCAGTTTTTCCACAATAAACCTTTTAAGTAGAATTTAATAATTTAATGGAGACAACCAATGTCATGGGGAGGATATGGAGTGTTAAAGCAAAGACATCTAATATCTGTTTAATGTTGGATAACTTGTTGTCATGGTCATCCATTTATATTCATAAAGCTTAAAGGTGCATTAATAAACAGTAAATATCGCAGAGAACAATTAGCTGGTGCTTCTCTCAGCTTTACAAGGCTTAAAAGTGAGATTCAATTCACTGTTGACCTGTTTGACAACAAATGTGTGCTGACCAACTGGTGAACACACGTATTTCTCCTCAGAGGAAGTGAAGACAACAAGCAATTGCAATTTAAAATAATAACATTTCATATTTTTGAAAGTGTTTTTACATAGCACTTCTTTACACCCACACACCGCTGTACTTCCAACCTCACTTCAAAGAAATATTATCCTCATCTATTCAGTTTGAGACGTTCTTTTTTTTTTTTGTATATGCTGTTGAAAGAGTCACCTTAAATGTTTTACTCTTAAAGGGTGTGTTGCTTCACTAGACTGTTATTAGTCATTTTGAGCCTCTAATATTAGCTGTCAGCAACCTTGCATCTTACAAACTTTTACTTACAACCATGTCTGTCATCATGTCATCTTCTAGCGCCAACTGGACTCGATCCCTGTACGAACAGATGCAGGTGAGTCAGAGATGAGTAGACATATGAGCAACCAAACATGTACTCCATCAGTCAGTCAGGCACCTGTAGAGTGAGGCGACGAGTCTCCAGGTGCAGTTCTCCTGTTGCAGGAGCCAGCGTACTCCAGCAGTTTTACTGTTATGACCTGCTCTCTGCACCACAGACTGCAGTACATCCACCTTCAATATTTTAACAGGGAATTACTAAACATGTGATTATGTGTGTTTTCTAAACCTGCACAAAGAATTACACTAACTGCTTCCACAATGTTGACGTTGAGCTCTGTAATTACAGTCTTTTTGAAGAAAAAAAAATTCTAATAATTAAGATGAGAGGAACTGACACTCTTTTTTTTTATCAGGTTAGTTGTAAAAGCATTCCATAACTCTCAATGATACACGTACCTTGTCCTGGCAGAGTGTCTGATAACCCTCCAACAACTCAAACACCGCAGAAGATGAATGCTTCAAAAAGGAAGCAAGGAACTCTGGGAAAAGACTGGCAGCAGCTGAAAGGATCAGAAATTGCAAGTATTAAGAGGAGCGCTGCAAACTAAAAGAGTGGCCTGAATGCATTTGATTTCACTCACCTGCCTCTCCTGGGTCGTCCTCCTTTAGCAGTGCTGAGCTGATGTTTGTAATGTCATCTTTAAAGAAGCTGGTATTCTCCAACCCAGACATGGGGGAAGTGTAAAAGCTGTTGGTCCAGTCACTATCATCCAAATTCTGAGACATACAATGCATATTTGTATTTAATGAATTTAAGGTAATGACAGGCACACCTGGATGTAAGTGTAGGTCTCCCTCTGTCTCACCAGATTACTTACGACGTTTCTGGGTGTGTGTGTGTAACGGGGTGTTCGACCTCCTGTAGCCATGATGGAGGAAACATCTGGAACCCTGGGAGTTACTAAAAGACAAAGATAGGTGGTGGGAAAATGAAACTTCAGAGTTGGCGTCCTTATATAATCTGAGTGCGTCCTACCAGCCTGCCTGAACAGTGACGCTGGAGTGTTCCTCATTAGGGAGCGAGCTGGGGTTGCCGTGGAAACAATGGGACTGCCACTAGTGGGTGATGGGACTGAGACCAAAAGTCAGGAGAACAACAACAGTGACAGTCACAGGTTTAATAATGAAGTTGTGCTTGTGATGAGGCTTAAAAGAAGAACTATAATAAATGTGAGGATTTAAAAAGGCGATTCTTTCTTCTTTTTTTTCCTCATTAAAACATGACTTTGCTACCAAATGTATTGTAACACAATGATGTAAAACTCCTGCACAACTGTGTGGTTACATCCATCTCTCTCACACTTACTATAACACAGAGAGAGAGAGAGAGAGAGAGAGAGAGAGAAAGATTAAGCTGGAGGATACAGGCCACCTTCTTCCTCCTGCGGGCAGCAACCGTCACCTCCTCATCTCGAACCACCGGAGATGGCAGCTCATTCTGAGTCCTGTTGGGGAAAAGAAAAAAAAAAAACATCGGTTGACCACTAAAAAGCAAATAATTTCACTTCATGACAGAAATAATTGCACTGTTTCCCTTTTGTCCACTGATCGATTCTGCCTTACCTAACCAAGCCAGGTTTGTTTTCTTTTTTAAAACAATCTGTGTAACTTTTCTCAGAACATAGCACAGCCATAACTATAGTGTTTTCATCAATATTTTTCCATCAAGGTAAAGTTGCAGTGGTGCAGCTGGACTTCATGAAAGTTGATTAAGAGCATCCGTAAAAGTAGGACTCATTTAGTCTTAGATCGCATAAAATAAAACTGAAAAGTACATCAGGCCGTGAGTACGATCGACTCTGAACATTGAGTTTACTTGTCTCTCATTTATTTTAATACGACGCACCACTCTTTGTGTTACTAAAAACCTAGAATTACTGTATAACAATTTTCTAAGCGCCTTAAGTGAAACTTCAAGAGCTGTTGCATATCTTTTACTGATAATATCCAGTAATTGGTCCACTTCTGCTGAAAACACTGAACTGTTATCATTTATTAACCTTTGGTAAAAATGTATGCTCCCAATAAGCTGCTCGGGCAGATTACAAGTAAGTGTTTTGTTTTTAACTGTAAGACATATTTCCAGATTCTCCCTCTCTCTCTCTCTCTGAACATGTCAACAGTGCTTAGCCGATTAGCATCTGCGTTGACTTTGAACGGGAGAATTAGCACGCTTAGCATTGTTAGCCAGGGAGCCAAGTAGTGTCACCTGAAGAAGGCTAAATAGTGAATCGGAAAAGAAAATCGCAGAGCTAAGCCGATACAAGTGTCAACGTTCATTCAACTACTAACTTTATAGAAAAAAGTGATTTACCAGTCCATGCTGGTGAGCTGTTAATTCCCGCTTCACGAGGTTTTGTCGGGCTTCTTCTTCGTGCGGTATTCCCCCTACTTATTCGTGGTACACTACCGCCCCCTCCTGACGTAAATTGTAACTAGACTAACGCTAAAACAACAACAAAAAGCTAGTCTATTTAAACAAATTAGTCTTGTCTTAGATAATTATTTTGAATTTCCATCAGAATATATTTTTGCTTCAAGATTTCTTATGATGTAACTATGTATTCCATATATATTTATTAAAAAAGTATTATGTGTTGTTGTATAAATGTAATGTTTGACAGAAAGGAAAAAAATAGCATTATCTTCTGCTCTGTTTTTAAAAACATGGGTTGTTAAAAAATGCATACTCTACACATAAAAATAGTGGGGTGGTTCAGTAAAGCAATGGGAATTTGACATATGTCTTAGGGGAGTGCAAAAGTAGGCAGAGGGTAGGACAGGGGGTTGTAGGCAGAGATTGACCTCTCATGGCCCAGCTAAGCAAGATTGGTGGGATCAACAAAATCACTCACCCGGTGGCAAGCTAGCAACAACCTGTTGAGTGTCATGCACAGTAGCAGTTTCATGTTTCACCACTTTGCCTCATAACTGCTTAAAAATAAAAAAAACAACAACATGGAGTGAAAGGAGAAAATGAGTGCAACAGCATGAGAGGAAATTGTGGATAAAAGAGGGAAGGTCGCGTCACCAGTTTGGTAGTATTTCAGATATTTTAAGTTCGACAAGAGTCAGACCGATGTTTTTTGCAAAAATGCAAGGTTGTCATCCCTATCAAGTCTGGCAATATGACAAATTTATTTTACCACTTCAGCTGCTCTCATCTGTCTCATCCAGCAGCGTCAAACAGTCACAGCCATTGACCTCTGCCAGTATAGGTGGAACATCACACAAGTGGAAACAGACCACTATCAAGAGGTACTTGGCAGCAGCGCCATACAATAAAACATCAACACGTTATAAAGAAATAACGGACACAGGGGCATATCATATAGCAAAGGGCATGGTACCATGTAATAGACATATTACTGTTTGTTACATGTCAAAGATGTTAGTTCTATCTTGGGTCTACACTAATTTCTTATTCACAAACTACTCTGCACGATTTGTTTGATTAAGCATTTATTTAATGTTTATTTTTGCACTTTGACCGATATGTTTATTTATTTGACAGTTTTTCATAGTTGTGTTGACCTCTTTTAAAGGTTATGTTTAAAATAAAAGTATGTCAATTCAGCCCTTTTTTTCTCCTGGTCTTTATTTGAAATAGATTTAAAAACTAATCAATAATTATCAGTATCGACTGATATAAAACACTTTATTCGGCCATATCACCCAGCCCTACTCTGTGCTATCCTTCAGATCAGCCTTTCCTAGCCACTGGTGGGATTTTCTTGATATCAGCCACTTCCTCTATCTGTCGATAGTACATCCCATTTAAGGGTTTGTCCTTCCATGATGGTGCCTCATCTTCTTTCACATTGGGCTTCTTTTACTTGAGACATTCACTTAGCAGTTCATCACTGGACATACTCCCAGATGTATGTTGTTTCACCCTGGATGGTGGCCTTCATGCTCACCAGTCTTCTGCCTCCCTCCTTCCATTTAGCGTATTGTCTCAGAGTGCTGGATTTTGGGTGAAATCCTCCATGTATTGTGAGGAGCTGTCTTGTCTTGATATCAGTGGCTTCCATATCCTCCTTTTGCCAGTTTATACCTGCAGGGTGGTTGAGTACTGGGAGGGCATAAGTGTTGATGGCCTGGACTTTACTCTTCCCATTCAACTGGTTCTTGAGGACCTGCCTTACTCTTTGTAGGTACTTGGTTGTGGCTGACTTTCCTGCAGCTTCTTCGTAGTTTCCATTTGCTTGCGGTACCTCAAGGTACCTATAATTGCCCTGGACATCTGTTATGCTGCCCTCTGGTAGGTCAACCCCCTCAGTTGCGATCGCTTTTCCTCTCATGGATACCATCCGGGCGCACTTATCTAGCCCAAATGACATTTCCAATATCACTGCTGTACACACTTATGAGATGGATTGATGGAGTCAATGTCTTGCTCAGTGGCTGATGATTGCTCTGCTTTGGAACCAGTATCCATAGCCAATCTTCTCAATGGCTGAGGGGGTTCAGGCCTATGCAGAACAGCAGCAGGGATAGAGCATCTCATTGCTATTTGCCGCACTTGATGTTAACTTGTGCAATTGACTTTGAATTGGCCTCTAAGGTTGTCTTCCACAAGTTTGCATGTTCTCCCCGTGCTTGCGTGGGTTCTCTCCGGGTACTCCGGCTTCCTCCCACAGTCCAAAGACATGCT
>JBAMYA010100344.1:0-20515 GCA_037176975.1 Arrhamphus sclerolepis | reverse complement strand
ATTAAGATAAAAATGATTAATTTACTATTCAGGGCCAGCAGTTAAACTGAATCTAACAGTGACATTTCGAATCAGAAAGCTGCTTTGCTCATTCAATCTTTTGATTTCCCTGTCTGTTCAGTGCAGTCGCACCAATAAATCTGTTTGTTCTGTCTACTTTGGAAACAAAATTGAACAGTTTTCTTGTACAGCTGTTGCCTTTGTGATAGTCAGGTTTATTTATTTTTTTCTTATTGCTGCAGCAAAAGTAGGTCTTCAACATCCAATTAACATATGACTTTTCCCAAACATGCAAATACAACAACTGTATTTCTTGATAATTAAAGTGGACTGAAAGAGGGTTCACAACCACCACAGCCTCTTCTTCCTTGTTTTCTATCTTTTCTTTTTTAGCTTGTGATCTCTTTATTACAAAGCAGGAAGAATGAAGCTGGCACTGTTTGTTGTTTTTTTTTAATTTATTTTGAATACAGGGGCATGAAGTCTCTTTGCACAGGGCAGAATGTAGAAGGAGGTAAGGGCGTCATGAGTTAAATCCACGCTTTTCTTTAATTAATTCTTTACTATTAAAGTGATAAAGGCACCTTGGGATTACACACTGCTCTCTACATTACTCAGACCCAGAAGTTTTAATCATAATTGAATTTATATAACCCCAATTTATTAAAAATTAAATTAAAAAGTAGGCAAACTAAGGTAGTCAAGGCATCATATTGATTCTCAAATCAATTCACCTCAGCTGCCTTTTCTGAGCATGCATGTGGTGAAAGTCGAGAGAAGTCCATTCTCAAAGGAAGAAACCTCTAGCAAACCCAGATTCAGGGAGAGCGGCCATCTGCCTCGACCAGCTTGAGACTCAGTTGTGTCAGAATCTGGGGAAAATAAAGAGGAAAGAGAAAAAAAAACAAACAAACAGATGAATAAAAGGCTAACCCATCCCAGTCAGTATTGAAGGATAAATGTATGGGCTTCGTCTTGGGCATGATTGTTTCATTAACCTTTAATTACATCCCAAGAGACAACAGGAAACAATCCCTGCTGTTCCAGTCCACCTGCTCATTCACATCTCTGCCTCAAAGTGAATCCAGAACATGTCAATTCTCCACGGCCACTTCCTCGGCTCTTTCTGCTTCCCTTGAGCTCATTTGCCACCAATTCCTCTTCCATCATCCAAAACGATTTAGAGGCTGAGATTGGGCCAATTCTGACCAGTACGACATTTCATTACAGCCAAAAATTGAACACATGGTGACCTGAGCTCAGCTCCCCGTTCACACATCAAGTCATGACCTCCTTTCTCTCCCTGACAAAAAAAAAAAAAAAGAAAAAAGAAAAAAAAAACTTTTATTTTTTGCAGCCAACTGTTTTAAGAGCTGGGGCTTCACAATCAACATTTCCATAATGATATCAATCAGAGCCAATCACGGTGCTCCCCTTTGAAGTTGCATGCTAATTTGGACTTTAATGAACCTCATCTTTGCATGATTTTGCTGCCAGCTCCATGATTGCATTAATCAAGTTAACATGCATTGTATCTCAGTGGGGGGACGCGTATTGATGTGCCTGTCAGACGTTCGTGAGGAGAAAATGGCCTCATAGTTTCCAAATAGAGACACTGGTTCAAACTGGCAAAGACTATAACTGGGCAGAATGCCAAGATGACGGGGGTGGGAAATGCTTTCTTTTTCTGTTTTAGGTACAGGGCAGATCCTCACGTTGAGCCGACAGAGGACTGGCACCAAGTCTAGTGGTTAAACTTATCGCACAAACAGTTCTATTACTCGTTACTCTAGTTCACAAACTTTTGACCCTCCCTCACTTGTTTTGTAGCTTTCTCAGGTGTGACAAAAAAAATAAAAATTATGGAAGATGGCAGCAGTGGGCAAAGTTCATTTAGCCAACTGGAAGTGGCAGTTTCATGGAATGAAACTGACCAAAAAAAAAAGTTGTACATTCTTAAGATATCATAACCTCATAATTATTGGATACTTTACAATCTTAAATGGCTTCAGTTGTTTATACACATATGCATCCTACAATAGTTCAGTCAAAAAGAATGATTTATTTATTCATTTATTTGGATTATAAAAAAAAAAAAAAAACTGAATTCATATCATCATTGTAAAATGTTACATAAGTATGACTTTTTGAGTTGGGAGAATATGATCATTTATTCAGACGTCATGGCCCCACCGCCACTAAAAAACTTTGTTCAATTACATTTACAATCAAACATAACTACAGTTTGCGGGAGACTCTGCAAAATAGCATTTAGGAAAAGTTCTTTTGGTCAGTTGTCATTTTCTGTTCAGGCCTTAAATTCTTAGACTGCACTACCATTACAACTAAGAAATATTACGTCACTGAACTGTTTCAGGAAATCACTTCAGGATTGTACTCATGTTTTTTTCCCTCTACAGATGTGTCTTGTTCTTATTTTTATGTTTACTGTAAATTACATTACTTTTAGCTATACGTTGAAATCTATTATAAATCATAGGTCATGTATGTTGTTATGCATGTTAATTGTAATTTTCTTTTTTAATCCCTTCCATCAACCTGCCAGGGGACTACAGATGGAAAATGAGCCTCTCTTGGCAATATCTGGCATATTTACATTATGTTTTCATGTTGATTAATATGCCCCCTTTATGAAATAAAGAAATTGTAAATGGTAAACAATTTATTTATTTATTTATCCTGGTTTGTTTCATCCTCCATCATGCTGGTGATTTTTGTTTATTACTGCTGTAGTATATTCAGAGACTCTCTGCTTTGTGAACATCAGCCAATAGTTTACATATAGCTGTCAAATGTGAATTACCTGGTCTTTTTTTCCCAAAGGAATTACGATAAGTAACCCACAGCAAGCAGAGATGACGGGTTACCCTCTGGAATGTTAATGTCAGTTAGTTTAATATATTTACTGGACAATTTTGGATTCAGAAAACTGTTTGTTTTTTTTGTTGTTTTGTTTTTAATAAAGTCTGGAATGAAAGGTTTAAGATCTGGGATTAAGAGGTTTGGGAGTTTGCTACAAACTTATTTGACAGCTCATTTGCTTAAATTTTACTCTCTAGTTGTTAAAAAAATGGATATGTATAAATGTTCTGGTGTTGAGAGAAAGATTAATATTTTTACAGTAATTATCCAACACTGGACATGAATATATTAATAATATAATGAAAAGAGGGCAAACTGTGGATCTCAGCTAATCTTGGTCTGAATCTCTGTAAGTTATGCCCATTTTAACCAGCTTCAAAAGTGGTTAAAAGCTCTCATTTTCAGTAAAAAAAAACAAAACAAACAAACAAAAAAAACAAAACATTAATTTGACAGTGAGAAGGGGGGGGGGGGGGGGTCCAATAAAAAAAAGTATATTGAAATACACAGAACAAAAATGTGGAGAAAAAGTGTAATGTTTTCTCATTATTTGTAAATTCCAAGAACAGGAAAGAAGTGAGAAGTGCAAATTGAGATGAGCTCTTCCTCATATAATTAAGTTGTAATTGTGAAGCAGTGCACTTGGGTACAGTTCCTGCCAGACACTCAGGCCATTTTAATTGCCATAGTTCTCTGCTCTGCACACTTGACTGAATTAAAACATTTATTGGCCACTCCATTATTATACTCCCACTTTTAAGCGTTGAGTGAGCAGTTAAGTTGTTTGTGCGCATTTCTGCTAATTAGGATTTTTGAGGTGATGGCAAATTGGTTGATCACTGTTCTAAGAAGTTGCACTGGGAAACAAAATCGTAGAGAGAAGGCAAAGTGACAAACGAAGCTGCTATGAGAGGGTTTGTGGATGCTAAGCAGGTATCTGCCCTCACAATGTGACACATTTGCAGACTGGATCCTGCTGGTTCTTCCTCGCACTAAGACAGGCAAGCTCTTCTGCTGGCGGTTGAAAATCGAAGCATCATCAGGTGCTGCTGAGAACAAAGCAAAAAGGAAAAGAAAGGTGAAGTTATGCCCTGTGTGGAGGTATTACTGTGGCAGGAGTCACGGCATGCCTTCTTGAGAGACAGCTCGCCTCTGCCATCGTCTCCACCATGGACACAACACCTCCCTGAGATTAATGCAAGATGACCATTGGCCTACTCGCGGCCTCAACGGGGACAGCAGGCTTATTCAGGGTGACAGAACCTATGACTTCTTCCAGCAGAGCCTGTGTGTCCTGACTTGGCTGAAACATTAACAAATGTCACTCTGCAGGAAGCACTTGATTACTCCTGACTTTGGCTTGAGAGGCTTAAATTTCCACCTCAAGGTGACTTTCACAACGCACAGATGTCCAGATAAGTCCCTGGGAGTAGGCCATATTTTAACCTGCCAGGGTAATGAATGTGAGTTATCAAAATGCAGCTTAACTGCCACACCATTGGCACTCCTTCTCTGCGCAGGATTCGCTTTGTTGTAGAGAAGCAAATAATTTGAAGTGTAGCGCCGCTTTAAGCTGATTGTTTTCCACGCTCCAATAACTCACATTTAAACATCAGAGTCCCAACGCAGGGCCAACCACTGATTCACATTGCAACACCGGTGCTCAGCTGTGACAAATCCAGCCAATATACACATAAGGAAATGCTTGCACAAATCACATCTTATGAGGACCCTTTTTTTCAGTTCAGCGTTGCTGGCCCATCAGCTGAAGACCTCCTGATGCGATCAACAGCTGTGCCTCAGCTGTGCGCTGAGCTGATGGGTGCCTGGTGGTTCTGCCATAGCGTTGCCCTTCAAGGTCAGCCCCAGAAATCAGCTTGTTTTTGTGTCCAAATTTCTGTGTCCAGTGGTGTTGCTGGAAATAGGAGGTTACACTTGGTCCATGCCTAGTCTGCACTGCAACAGTGAAAAGCAGAGATAGAAATGAACTGTTGTAGAGAGAACGCAGTATAATATTGAATAAAAGCTCAGATGAGGAGAGGTGATCTCTCTAGGAAGTATTGTAGTAGTTTATTTGTGTTGCATTTATTAATTTCAATAAACGTTACTCATCTCTCTTCTCTCAAAGTCATTCTTCCCCTTTCATAAAACATCAAGTTCAGAGGTATAAAATTAAATAATCGTCACCTTTGCTTTTTATCAACATTACAAACCTGGATGTTTTTTATTTATTTATTTATTTTCTTCTAAAGCTCAGTCTTTTAGGAACTCTAAGCATGTGTTTCAGTCTATTTTCACAATCCAGCGTAGACGCACTTTTAATGAGCTGCTTCCCTACCAGTACCTGCCATGCCTCTCATTAGGCCTGTCAGTTAAAAAGGAAGAACTGCAGCATCATTGATTGCGCTGTTTCTGAGGTCCGCTGGAGCACCTGTGATATTTATAGTGCCTGTAACATGTACCTGAAAACCGAAGTAGAGCGTCGTCCCTCATTCTTAAAGCAACATAATTAATACTTACAGACGTAAAATGGAAACAAAGAGGAATAAAATCAACATGTATACATTCGACCCCCACACTTAACTCCCTGTCAAGTTTCTCCTTATCTTAACATTTGCTGAGGAGTAGCACTTAATGAGCATCAAAAGACCAAGGTTCATGCAATATATATGAGCTGTGACATTTGTGGGGATCCCTCAGATGACCCCAGGAGCCTCGCGCATCGACGAGTCTTGGAAATATCACATGGCATTACCATCTTGTAAGAATGTTCAACCTACGGTAGCGTCCCCAGCTCCAATACATTCTAGCTCCCGTAACAGGGCAAACTTCTAGCACTTCTCTTATGAACGAGTGTCAGAGAGATTTATTATTGTTTATGTTGGCGGTCATGCCTGTAGCTGTTCTGCCGGGTGGGTGGGGGGAGGGAGGGGGGGGGGGTCCTAAATGTGAGTTCCTAGGCAACACAAGCTGTTTCTCCATAAAATCAAGAACAATACGAGGACCAGCAGGACTCAAGCTGGCATGTTCTGGGGGAACTGGCGCAGGGCCAGCAAGCAGTTTTATCTTGGCAATAATCTCAGATGAAAAGCTTAAAACTGGTTACCCTCAAGCATGGTTGTTTTCTGGAATTAATTCATCAAGCTCTCAAATGATTTCTGTATCTTTGTTACCAGGTCTGTGTTGCACCCCCTGCTTCTCCAGTCTGGTCACATGTACATTTTTCAAACACTACATGTTCATAAATGAGTATTAAAAAATTCAGCAACCTCAAAAGTTGAGAATTCCTGGAGGCTATAGTGTGGAATATGCAGAAGCCCTGCATGGCATTTAAATCATGAAATTTAAGCTGGTTTAACATTTAGCTGATATAAGTTACACTATTCTGAGTTGAGAGAGGAAGGTATTTCTTCTCCCTCATTCCCAGTGTCTGAATACTGCGTCTAGGCCTTTATGTGGGAGCCAAGCAACCCTGTTCAGTTTTCCTAACATTGTTTTGCCTTTAACTGATGAAGCATGTCCAACACTAAGCAACAATCCTCTTTACTGATGAGCCGTGCATCTGAACTCCTGTCAGGAGTTTTGTTGATGTGTGCCAGCATAGTTAAATCAGAGCTGCAGCAGGGTTGATGCAACCCCCCCAGTGAGAAAATGAGTGGAATCGTAGCACTTTCCACCCAGCTGAAACCCCAGACAGATGGAGCTGGTGAACACTGCAGCACAACCCCCTCTGAAACCATGGTAACAGTGAGGCAACAGGAAGCCTCCCAGGCCAATCGCAGACAAGAAGACAATTCTATCTAAGGAAGTCCCCGGGGTAGACGAAGGATGATGACCTATTAGATGGGGGTCGGTGCTGAAAAATTGGAGGGGATCAATTATAATGATCACAGAACCTGAAAATGAATTCAACACCATGTTTCCTTTCCTAAAGGGATGATTTGAAATGGGTTACAGCGTACTAGTGTGGTAGATCACAAGCAAAATGACACGCCAGCAGCAAAGCCTGTTAAACAGAAGTACGCTAAAGCCTCAAGGCATGTCTACGCTTGATGTGTTTTTGTAGTTTCAATAACATGCTGCATGAAAGGGCTACATCTCTAAAATCAGGGTTCATCTCATTTTTTTTTTTTCCTTGTTTAATTGTGCTTTCTAACTGCAATCCACAGTCATTTTGCTTTGCTCTTCAGTGCAGAAAAACAGCTGTGCGACAGCAGCCTCAGAAGTGACGGAGATGAAGTGTTTCACTCAGAGATGCTTGAGTGTGTTTGACATCAGTTCTTGTGGCTGTATGAAAGTTGTTCATTTCTCACACACAATTATACTTTGAAAAAAAAGCTGCTTGCATAACACATTGTCCAATGATTTATGGGAAAGATTCACATGCAGGAGGCCTAGAAGAAGGTTAAATTGGAGATTTATGACTGTAGTGAGAGAAGAGGATGTAGAGGATGGGGTTAGATGGAGGTGGATGATTCACCGTGAAGACCCCTGAAGGGAACAGCAGAAAGGAAAAGATGATTCCCAGCATTGGTCTATATAGTACAGTATAGTACTTGCTCAAGGAAATTTTCTCTGCCGTGTTACATCCCAAATCCTCTGCATTATCTATTTCCAGTGAGAAGGCAATTGAGTTACTGTATTGGTCGTTCTATTGAGTTTAAGATTCACTTGCACACCATTCTTCAAATCTTTTTTTTTCTTTTTATTTTAAGTCCACCACTTTGCTAAAATGAGAATGCCTTAAATCACAGTGTTCTCAATTTGGAACGATTACAAAGAGTTGTGATGTGCAGTTAGCCTACGAACACCATCTAAAACGGCTCAAAACCTTGAATTACATCCGTTATGGCATGCTGTAATAGATACAGTTACACAATGTCACTTTTGCACCAGATGTTTACGGCCTCATTACTTTTTTAATCAAAGAACATGCAGGTTGACACACTGTATCATAAAATAGGTGGAGTTTAGCAGACTTGGAGCACAGAGCGTAGTGTGGAGACACTACGATTCTGCAGTAGTCAGTTGAACTACAATCAACTTCCAGATGAATGTCGCTGCATCACAAATATATGGATGGATGTAAAAGCTGTTGGATGAGGTGTGAGACAGGGAAAATGTATAAGTAATACACATGCATGGCACGAGTGCATAATTAACATGTGAAATAATTTTGGTCCTCAACACATCCCCACTCCAGCTGACCTTGTTAGCAAGTTTTCTCATGATTTAAATAATGCTCATATGCTGTGTGCCAATGAAGTATCTCTGTTCTAGCCTCTTTTGATTTTTTTCCTCTCTCCAGGAATGCCTCATACATTTCAGTTCTGCAGGGAGATGAATTCATTTCAAAGTGTCTGTATGGTGCTTATCTACTATGGACAAGAGCTGCCCATTCTTTTACACTCTGTGGAATCTTTGCAACTATCGGCTTTTATTTGTTGATTTAAGGAAAATACATTACGGAGATTTCTTTTTTATTTTATTCTTTGGGTAATATTTCCATAAATATGCTCTGAGTGATGTTCAGTAACTGCATAACAGACTGTCCTTGGTTCCCTATTCAGCGTCGGTCATGACAATGTATTAAATTCCAGCAGAAGCTCCATGAAGGATTCATGCTAGAAACATTTAGAGCTGAATTCACGTTATGTGGAATCATAATTTACAGCAAAGAAAAACCCATCCACAGGCAGACTTCTGTCTATGCCTTCAACACACACACTCGGTCTTTCCCTTATGTGTGGCCTCACAGTAGCCATATCCTTCACTGAGTCAGGTCTTTGATGAGGCAGCCGATGCTTTGAAGCCTGGCGCTGCCGTCAGGAGCTCCTCTCCTCCCCTTCTGCTTCCGTTCCACAGACAACTAGTTGAAATCACCAACTGAACCACGTTAGGCCACACAGATAACCCAAATCCAAACCCGCTCATCTTCCCTTGCCTTCTTTCATCCTCCTAATTCACAGTGGAGACATAAACATCACCCAGTCCCCTTTCTTCTTCTGCTTTATGCTTTACATTTCATCCTCACACGTTGGCTGCGATGTATTGCTCCAAACTCATAACTCTCGTTAAATCTGCACGGATTTGATTTTTCTCTCAGATCTTCATCTATTTTGATTATAAACAGATATTTAAAGCATGTTTGTTGTCTTGTTTTCAGAAATGTGTGATATGGAAAGGGATGGATTCAAAAACATTCATTTTATTTGAATGTTGGCAACCATTTTACTAATGTAAATACCTTTTTTTCTTTTTAAATATACCATCAACCACTGGGTGATTTAAACTACTGACTTAATAAATCTTAAAAATAGTGTCCCACTCCAATGAATACATATTGTGTCTCGCAGTAACAAGGGCAATTTTATCATTTATGCATACAACTTCTGTTTTGACGTCCTTTAAACCTGGAAAAAAAATACCTTCACATTTATTAATTTATTATCTCTCTTTCAACATACAACTGGACATGATATCAAAACCATTTGACTGATGTGCTTTGGTCACATTTTTACGTCATAACTACATTTTAGCTTGAATAAAAAGGTAGAGAAAATAAAGCCACTTGTAATTTTAAGACTCAATTAGCTTTCAACTTCAGTGAAAACTGAGGCTGGTGCTAACGATGGAGTTTGAAGTAAAAGTATTCACCTGGACTAAAATAAGCAGAGCAGGAATACTCCACTACCAGGAAAAGTCCATGGTTATGAACTATTCTAAAGTAAAAAAAATATGAGATCATATTCAGCTAAGTTCATTTAAAGGATGAGTTTATTTATACGGCACTTTTCACAGATAAAATTACAAAGTGCAGCAGTGAAATATTCTGCTGAAAATGTTCCCTGTACTGTCTTAACATCACTTGATTTTGCTTTATTATCTCTTCTGCATTTGTCTTTGTGTCATTTTAATCTTTTAGACATCAGTGGCCAAATTTATCTGCTTTGTTAGCCAGGCGGGAAATGAATCCACTGCAGTTTATCACACATAAGGTCCTGTGAGAACTACAACAATATTCTAAATCAGATCCACGTGAGCTTTCATACTTTTTCTTTTTCTCTCTGATAGTTTAGATATTTTCAGTTGTAGAATGTTTTTGATGACCGTGTAATCCCTATTTATTAAAAAGATTCATATTTATAATCGACTCAGTTTTCACGTAACAGGATAGTTATGGCTTTGTTTTTTTCTGAAAAGTCGTGGTGTGTCCGAAATGTAAGCATTAGATATAGGAAAGTTGAACAAATGACATATTCATATGAACTGAAGTAGAATTATTTGTATTGGACTGAAACAACCAAGAAACATATTTGGGATAAATGTGTAAAAGCAGTGACAAAGGTTAACAGTAGAAAAACATTGATGATGATTAATCTTTTTTTCATGCCTGTTGAAAAGTCCCCTGCAGGTAACCTCATTCCCATTCCTCCCACCCACTCTTATGGAAGTGGCATGCAGATAAGCTTTTTTATTCACTTATTTATTTATTTTTAATCTCACTGCACCTTTTGCGTTGTTCTGTCTGTTAGAATTGATCCATACATTTAAAATCCTTGTTTGTTTTCTTTTATATGACCACAAAGTGCATGCTAAGTAGCCTACTTATTCAAGTGCATTACAGGCTTGATGGACCAGCATAAATTAACTGCTCACTCTTGTCTCATGAGGGCTGTTGTTGATATTTTTGAAATTGGTACATGACTTGCACACAAGTGAGTGAAATCATCACCTTTTAAACATCTTCGTGTATTACCATTGTGAGAGTATTAGCATTCTTTTTGAAGCTGTACTTAAGTAGCGCTGCACAGCAATACCAACAAAGCTGTAGACTCTCAAAACAATGAACATATGTAAAAAAATCAATAAATAAAAGCCATCATCGATCAAAGGATGTTGGGTATGAAGAACACTTTATCCATTGGCCCATTAACACGCACCTTAAATTATCAAAGAATACCTAAACTCCCTCTCTAAATCGGAAATTTCAAAATCTAATGGTAATAATCCAATATAAAATCAATAAACATTTACCTTCTTAACCACTTCATTGAGTTTCCCTCTTGTACCACTTTGGAACCAAAGGGTTTTCATTATGATAATTATTATCATTATTATTATTATTATTATTTTCTCAGACACTCAGTTCTCGTCTGTGAGTTTCTCATGAGGGTAAACTATTTGTAATGATTGCGTTGTTTGCTGAATTTGAAGTTAAAAGCATCTTTTTTACTTTAATACTGGCTCACCATTTTAACACTGAGGTGCACAAAAAAGTGAGCCTTTTCAGGACTTAAATCTTTAACATTAATTACAACTTTACAGGATATATTATTAAGCAGGTTAAAAAAAAAATTAAATCCATCATCCCACGCAGTCTTCCCATGTCTCACTATTACCATTTAACTGAAAGCTTTCTTCTTTTTTTTTTTCTTTTTTTCTTTTACACTTCAACAGATTTCTTGTCTTGTCTGGGTATTGTTGGTGGAGGCTCATACAGAAAGATAACTTGGCTTTTCTGACTCACTGAGTGGGCCGATAGGTAACTGCTGTCCTCCCACGCCAGGGTTGTGACTTTGTCAGGGCCCTAATGAGAAGTACATGTGGCATGCTCTCCAAATACCGCTCTCCTCCTCTCATGCTTCTCCACAGTAATGACTGCAGGAAGGTTGAGGCACCAGGAAAATTGTTGGTTGAATTATTGATGGATCGTAAAGTATGTCTGGTCAGTCGCTACCAGGAGGAATGATCATGCATGACATCTGTCATTGAGTAAACAGAAGAGTATGGCTATGAGACAGCTGGTTAAGTGGAAGCAGCAGATAAGGTCCAGCGTACCATCGTCTTTATCATCTCTGAAGATAAGCACATGCTTAACTGGCCATTAGTTATAAAGATTTACCAGTAGTAGTTTCTTTGACCGTGTAACTTTGACTAAATCGTCCCTCTGAAGAACTTTTTCATTCATATAGACATGTTTTTGCAGCATCAGACAACAATCCATTTGCAGATAACAAATAGCACCAGACGAGCGGAGTCGCACATTGCCGCTCTGTGGCTGCCCTGTAAATACAAAACGATTATATCGAAGCTGGAACAATCCAATAATGACCAGTTCTGTTTAGAACAGTCAGCCACATTGTCTTTCACACTCAAAGTAATTAGTTGCTGGTTCTTAACATCTAGAGCTGAAGCAAAAGACTGTGAGAATATATGCATAACAATTAAATCACTGAACTGGGAAAAATAACTGCAACTGTGACTGCTGTGTAGCATAAACATGGAGCAGTCAGCAAACTGAAACAATTTGTATAAGCCCAGTTTAGTGGGTCAAAAGGAGGGGTTGAGCCTGCAGGTGGTTTATTTATTTGAAAGAATATTTAAGCTATTGTATTGTACATTTTTTTAATGATATAAATGTAATGGGAGCTAATTTGGGGCTTCTTTTATCCATTAACAGCTGCATCTTGTTTACCAGTTTGGGCTTGGTGGGTACTCTAGTCTTATTGCTGTGTTTGCTTTGTGAGAGGCCTTCATGTCAAATTCATTGGAACTGTTGTAGCTTGTTCGCCTGCCTTCTCTCAGGCGATGGTATGCTGCATAAATTATGCAGAGTACTTTTTGACATTGGAAGTGAGGAGCTGATGTGAGACTTGTATGTTGCAAGTTAGCAGACAGTGTTGAGGATGTCAATGGAACCTTACAGACTGGCTGTTAAGATTCTGACAAATAATTCAATTACAAAAATGAAATAAAATTGCAAGGACAGACACGGATCCAATTGGTCATTATTCTCATTTTTATTAGTATCACTTTAACTGGACTGACTTTGGTGATTTGCATTAACTCTACACAAGCAGCATTTGCATGGTGTCCGTTTGAGCTGTGATCATTTATGATTATTAAATACCAGGACTGATTTGCCATCTTAGCATTCAGAACAGGGGTGCTCAAAGACAGCAGTGATGATGCGCAGAGATTCGGATTTGTTGAGTGATGTTGCTATGACCTGTGAATTCCTCTGCATCTCAGCGAGCTCGCACCAGCAGCTTGTGAAATGAAGAACGAAATCAATGTGCAACAAAGGGCCTCCGCCTGTCAGCTTTGTCAGATCCAGCTCAAAGGGCATCGGTGAAGACAATTGAAGCAGAGACTTGTAATGTTCTTTTCAATCAGTGATTACCACCTCTGTCTGAGATGCCTCTGAAAGTCTGATTTTCAATATTCCTGAGAAACAGAACAAGTACAGCCACTGCTTATATGGGATCGACTTTTTGTTCCATTCATTTTGCACAGAGCAAATAAGTATCTTACTATGGGATCAGCAGAATTAAAAGCTTAGACATCTCACAGCCAGCAGTTCTTGGATCATATTTAACGTGTCTTATGGCTGGTTCACATCATACGATTTCAGCCGTCTAGGGAAACTCAATCATTGTAGCTCAAAAAAGTGGTTGTAGATCTCACAATGAGACAGGAGCAAAGAAGATAGAACCGATTGCAACCAAAGATGGGCTGCAAGAGATATCAAGAAACTTCAGAAATTTGGAGAAACTGTCTTAGTGTGTGCCATTTTTGCGCAGCAACGATCTCTGTCAGCTAATCAACCAATAGATGCACCATGAGATGACATAAACATCAGCGCATCTACACAGCACAGTAGCCTAGCAACAACAGCAACAGATACATTGGAGAAGTGAGAAGAAAAATGTGCAACTCAAATGAAAAAGAAAGAAACTGATATACCTTGAGTTTATTTATTTTCTTTTCAAAGCACATTATCACCACTATGACAACGCTAACTTTAGAGTCATTGGTGCATTTATTACATTAGAAGCAATCTGCTAATGACCCGATTAGGCTTCATTTACAGCTTAAAAACACTTGGATTCAGTTCTGTCATAGCCACGATTCAACTTCAGTCTTATAAGACTATAAAAAACATACACTGGGAACCAGCCAATAGGTGTGAGTATACATTTTTACCCTGATACCAACTGTAAAAATATTTTGTATTACAAAAAAAAGCATTTACACACAAATGACACACCATAACTTTTGTAGAGTTTATAATTAATAAAAAAAAAATTAACCTTGCTTGTCTCCAAAGTGACCCTGTATTCCTCACTATTACAAAGTGCAATACTCCCCTGGACCACTGGAGACGGGCCATGAATGACCAAGAAAAAAGTGATGAAGTGATGAGAAGTCAAACAGATTTAGGAGATTTTGAAGAGAATGTGTGGACAGTTGTGTCTACAGTTGTTCTCGTAGTTGCTGTCAGCACATGTACTTCACAGCAGGAGATTCTCTGCTGGAGATGTGTTCTCACAGCTGGAAATATTACAGAGTGGCATCTGGATGGAGCACACAGGAGACATGATTCACAAAACATGTTGTAGAAAAGAGTGTTTTGTTTGCACAGTCAAATATTGGATGAGGCTTATTGATAACTGCTTCTGTGTGACTATCATTAACATATTTGAATGTACTTTTAATGTTGACGAGCAATCAGCATGCAACTTACTGGTCCAGTGGAAATAAGTGTGATGCAATAGCACTTAATAGCATGCGCAGTTAATCACTGTTTAAATTTCCGTTTGGTAAAGAGCTTCCTGGAAAAACTGTGCAAAAATGTTTACGGATAGTTGCTTTCCAGCAGGCCACTCGTTCATGTTTTCACCAGTAAGAAATGCTGTAGGGCAGAACTAATGATTGTTTTAGCAGTCACTGATTTATTGTTTGCTTGTTTTTTTAAACTTATTGACTAGTCAGATACTTTCATTCTGCAGAGAAATGACAATGTTTATCATCCCAAACAAACAACTCACCACTGGTCCAGAAACAACTGAAATTATGGACAGACGAAGGCCGTCGGAGTTCTACAAGCCCTCGGTGGCTTCGCCAGTGTCACACGAGCCGCTGCGAAGTAGCAACATTTCCACCTTACGATGGCACTTCTGGTTATTCCCTTGCTTCCCTTCCTCATCATTGTTCATATGTTCTTGTTCTTTTTTAGTGAGATGCATGCAACCTATGCTGCTTCCTCCAGTTACCGTGGCAATAACAAATGATCGGCTAGTTGCTGCACAGCTGGCTGTGAAAGTAGCTCTAATTAAAGAGGATACAGTCTGAAAATATTTTTTGTACTTATGTTTATTTGGTTATTTGAAGTGTTTACCAAACCAAAAACTCAGCCATAACTCTGTTACTTTGTTTAGAGCCAGTTTTCCTCATCTTTTTAATCAAACTTAACATCATTCTGCCTTGTATTGGTTTTGCAGCTTTGAGCTACGGGTTGACTGGCATCCTAAAAGTGTTGGCGAGGAACAATACAGCAAAGATATGGTTAAGAAGGAGCCATTATACTGTATTTCTGTCCAATTTTTGATTAATCATTAAGACCTTAACTTCTGAAAACAGAACAGACTGTCTTCTTGAAATTATTGTGATTTATGGGGGAAAAAGATAAAGAAAATGTTGTACACATTGCAGTTGTGATTGATTTTTTTTTTTTTCTCGGTTTTTACTTTTCTAACTTTTTCAAATCTTTGATTTAATTTCTTTTTTTTTTCTTAAATGTAATCTGCTGAAGATTTCAGCTTTACAACATTCAAGACAAGCTATTCGTTAGTGAATTCACTTAACATTCCCTCATCTGTTTTGATTATTGTTCAGAGGGAAAATCAGCTGGTCACATTAAAGTAACTGTCTCTGCCGGACTTGCATGCACGCTTCCTCCATGTGCTGTGGTATCAGGGCTAGATTACTTAATGCAGTCCTCTGAAGCTCAGATTAAATATGCCCTCCCACTGAATATAGGTTTCTCATGACACTGCTGCTTTTTAGCCATTTCTAATCTTCAGCAGATCACACTTTCATTTTGCTTCATCTTCCACATCTTTGTAATAAGAGTAAAGAAGGGGTGGTGGCAGCTTTAAAAGAGACAGGGCTTTGTTCTTTTATTAAAGCGCATTTTTCTTTTTATATATATATAATTCAGAAGCAGAGATGCTGTGACTGAGGGATTCAAAAGCACAGATAAAGGCCTTCACTGGCTGCCTAAATGCATCAGAAAGCAGTCACGCAGTTCACAATTTTATTGCCACATTATATTTTCACAACGCCCGTAATCTGTCCACTCAGACTTCAGAATGTGTCCTAAATTTGAAGAAGAACGGAAACACATGTGAGACGGCCTGCTGGGCCAAGTTAGCTGTGAAGCCACAAAATATCAAAGTCAAAAAGCTTTGGCATGACTATGTGTGAGTCATCTTTAAGAATGAGAACGTTCTCTTTCCATGAACTTATTCAAAAAACCTTTTCGATACCTTTATGTTTAATGTTGTTTACAAGCTGCTAGAAATAACCAATGCATTCCCAAAAAGTGTCCCATGTGCAAAACCCTACCTTTGGTGCAGTTCTCTGTCACTGAGTTGTGAAGAGGATGTTCAGGATGGTCCGTGATGACTTTCATTTTATGAAGGATCCTCCTTTGCACAGTCAGCTCCAGAACAGATCCACCCTTCTTTATCAGATTGTTCAGTTTCTTTAAATCACTGGCTCTGATGCTGCTCCCCAACAGATGACTGCAGATAAGATTGAACTCACCACAACAGAAGTTATGCAACATCTGGCCGCAAACGCTGAAAGACCTGAGCTTCCTCGAGAAGTATGGTCTGCTACTGTATCGGCTCTTACTTAACTTTTAAACTTGCACTACTCAAAAAATGTTACAGATATTTGACTTTCAGGTAGCACTTGAGAATTTTTTTTAAATGTTCCTGCAACAGTGATGATATATCAAAGGTAGGGCATTTATCTCAAACAATTTAATGTGGATATACCACAACAAAATTAAACATCTGCAGCGCGCTGATCATAATGAAGTGGTCATCAGCGAGGGATGTAGCAAAAGGAAGTCCACTTCAGTGTCTTTCTGTGACTCTTCCAGTTCCAGTTAGGTGAAAAAAAATGTGAATAGCATGATGAGTTAAACCAGAAGTGGTTGATTCATGGATCAGACACTTGTGATTTTTTTTTCAGTTAATCATCTTATTAGAGAACATCTTGTTATGCAGTAAGTACTGAAAAATTGAACAGTTGGACACATGCATTCAAACAGTTAGAGAAATTTAAGTTAAATTCACCTGTAAAGGTTATGGTGAATTTTATTCTGAAATTTCACCTGATAGCTGAGTGTCCCCCAACTTTTTATTAGAAGTGTAATTGACTTTTCTGCTTGTGTATCTGTGTTTGTAAGTGTCATTTCTAGAAGCACTGACTAAGTTGAAACTTTAATTTATATTTTCGCTGCATACAATTCAAGATGTCATGAAGTATAATTTAGTTGGAATCCCTATTGTGATGATACAATCTACGGAGCATCTCAGGCAAACTGTGTTTCCCTGTTTTATGAAGACTTGTGTTTTTTCTTTAGGAACAAATGAGCCTCGGGCTGAGAGATAGTGATAGGAAGGAGGAAGGTTCTAGGACACAGATTAAAACTTTGTCTTTGGTTTTCTCCTTGAATATCAGCAGTCACAATCTGTAATGCAAAAAGACTTTGCAAATTAAAATACACGATGCAGTGTTTTACAGCAGTACTTTACACTGACAGGCAGGCCAAGGGTGAGTGTCTGGGCCCATTTTCCCCATGCCCCCTGTTGCCAGACATGAAAAATATGAAATGACATACATGCCTGATGAGTATCTTTGCCAATAAGGAATATATAGAATTGCATAAAATAATACGCAACAGGAATATAATAGAAAGTCGTTTGTGTTGAGCCTCCCAATCAAAAATCTATAGAGAATTTCAGCTCAAAGAAGAAACCGACATCAACTGACACAGTTGATCAATATTGCTCCCTGCAAAAATCCTCAATTCTTCCATCGGACGTGTAGAAAATGTTAAAGAATATGATGTGAATATAACCAATCTAGGAATTAAGTGATAGCTTAACATTACTGGACAGACAAGTGAGAAGTACAGTACTACTTCAGCAATGAAAACCTGCGTTGGAGGAGGCTCTCTGTGGCTGAAGGGATGAGCAGCATGTCAGGAAAGACAGATTTATGAACATGGCCTTTAATTTTGTTTGTGTGCGGAATACAGTAAATCACAGAGCAGATGCCAGCCGAAGGGGTTTTACTGTAATTAATCAAGGAATTTATAAACAAGCTAACAAGAATTAATGAATGCAGTATAATCAGCAGCCCCTGCTTCATGTCTGTCTTAATGTAGCAGAGGCAGACCATTTAAGTGTGAATGATGAACAAAACTATGTTGCGGCAGTGAAGTTTGATGCACATACACAACACGAATGTGTGTGTCCGTGTGCCTGTGAGCATGCGCTTTGCTGCAACATCAGCGGTTAAAAAAATAAAAGGGCATGAGAGAGATGAGACAGGAGGCGAGTCATTAGTGTTTACTGTGGTAAAAAGAAGGGAAACAAAAGGCTCGAAAGGGAGAAAACCTTAGAATAAGGCTGTTAATGTTGTGTGTTGCTCTCCATAAGCTGAAAATAGAGGCAAGAAATATCACACATCTTCTTAAAGCACAACCTGAGATTCTGAAAGCAAAGCTGCTTTCAGCTCTCAAACACCTTATGCCTTTTTTTCAGCCAGAGTAGCATGTTTTAAACATTTTTAAAACATTTGTACAGTAGCTAAAAAGCTAATTATATGCTCAGAAATTATCTGTAGTAGCACGTTTGCCCTAAGTTTCTCTGGGCTACGGGCCGCCAGAACCGGACCAGCAGCAACATGTCCTCCCGGGAGACAAGCCAGCTTCATTGCAATGGCTTTACTGTAAAGTGTGCTTTGTTGTTTTTGTCTAAAATGTAAACAAACAAGGAAATTGAAGAAATGCAGCCTATAATTCAGCACGAGTATCAGTTGTCAATAGTTTGGTCCAATCTTTTTTTTTTCCCTTGTCAATTAAAAAAAACAAAAAAACTGTCTTTTGACAAGATTGTTTTTAATGATAGATGAATAAATAAATATTACAGTAAAATTAATTAGACATTATTGTATTGGAGTGTTAGATACTGAATGAATCAGTCTACAGAAACTAAGACCTCCCTGACCATAAGAAAACTCCTGGTAAAGGCCAGTGACTTCCTTCCATTTGGCTGCAATTATTTTCTCCATTTTCTTCCGATTTTCTGCTGAGTCACTGCCCTGCACCATTTCCACACTCGGCATGTTGGATTAAACTCAGCTTTATTTATGCCACAAATTTCTCTTCTTCTCAGTCCTCAGGTCTTCTGTCTCTGCCTTCCTGTCTGCTCAGACGTCTCACTCTGTGTGAGCATTTCAGTGTGTTCCCCGTCTTGCTTTTGAAGCATTGCATACGATCGGCTAATAGAGGTTTAGTTACTGTTAATCCAGTTCATAAGATGATGCGTCGATTTTGGCTCAGCGTTGGGTTCAAAGAGATGACATGTGGAAGAAGAGCAGATTCAAATGGACTGGCCATTTGTAGACTTTTACTTTCAAGCAAAAATTGAAGGGCAATGCACTCAAGACTTTTGGTTTCCAGTCAGACAAAATCTTGTTTTATTTTTTATTTTTTAAATGTTTGGTAGTTCTTTTTCTTGAATTTACAAAGAGAAACACAATAGACGTGTACTGTCTATTCACGACTGTTTTCCCTCCTGTTTCTTTTCAGCTGTTCAAGAGTAAAGTCATGGAGCTGGGAGAGAAGCTACTACCCGCCTTCAATACGCCAACAGGAATCCCCCGAGGAGTCATCAACCTGGGAAGGTGAGTCAGCAACACCGTTCACCTTAAAATGTCTTCAGATTAGCTGACATTAGGCAGTGCACAGAAGTTTCTAAAGCTCAGCAAAAGCCAGAGTTTTGAGGGAAGTCAAACAGTAATAAGGATGCAAATATTTGGTCAACCTCTAACTTTGCTCAAGAAAAAAAAAAGTTTCACCTGCTCTGAAAAGGCAAGAATGAAGAAAATGGATCTAAATCTAAAAAGCCTCACCGTGCAAGCTCCCAGTTTGGTGTTTATCGACGCAGGATCAGCTTCAGGCGAAGCTTTGTAATGGTGATTACGTTTAGATAAGAGCTGGTCTGTGTTCTCAGACACACATTGGAAGATTATATGAATAATATTTGCATGTCTTTAAAGGGGTTATGTTGATTTTTAATCTGACTTATTGCCTTTTTAATCTGAAATCTTTATTGGCACAGTCCTTTTAATGCCACAATCAAGCAACACACCTTTTAAATCATTTTCATTTTAACAGCTATTTGGCCCTGGACCATTATTTCTTTGCATATTTACATTTGGATTTGATCTTTTTTAAGCAGGAGTGGAAATAGAAATCCTGCCTCTTGTGTGATCTTAGAGTTTTAGAGCGAGGCTGAAATTGGGGCTAAAAAGCATATTAAAAAAAAAATCTGATAAATGCTGATAATGACACGGTGTCGGTGACTGTGACAGACAAATTATCCTCGGTAGCCTGCATCCCTGCAGCGTGACGATTCTTCTGTTTTGCCTTGCCAGTGCGCATGAATGGCGGGGTGGGGGGGTGAGGGGGGCTTACAACAGATTTGGCTGACTGCATATGGAATAAAGATGAGGAAGCACAATGAAGACTGGCATTTAGTCC